>JAUCNQ010117307.1:0-11015 GCA_032352715.1 Bougainvillia muscus
TCGATATTTTAGAGATTTGTTACATATTTACCGAACAGATATTTTGAAGAACACCTCTGGAGGGATGCTTCCGAAAACTCGATCAAGAATATCAAACAAACGTTCACAAAACATTTCTACCGCAAATCATTTTCATCATAAAACAAGTGTTTTTGTGGACATTTTAGGACTCATTTACATGGAAAATCGTTGCGGGCGAAATGAACTGTCATGGCTTCTTTGTTAACCAACCACAGAAGCCATGACAGCTCATTTCGCCTATAGAAAGTCTTCATGTAAACGAGTTCTTAGTATCCACGAAGACACTTCTTCTGGATGAAAATTGATAAAAATTACTAAACGAGTTCTGTGGACTGTACCTTAGATGTTCCATGAACAAAAGATTGTTTCAAGAAGTTACTAACCATTAAATTGTAATATAAACACATCTCTATTCACTGTAAGATAATAAATATTCTCCAATCAGTAAGCATGAACTTTTCCACTGGAAAACAAGAGGAAACTTTGACACCATTACTGATTTGAAAATATTGTTTTTCTTTTTGTGTAGGGATAATACTGTGCTTAAATGCTTAACAGAAATTAATTTACTTTTAACTATGCGTAGGCATAATGTTAAAAATAGTACGTATAAAGAAACCAATTTTTTAGATAATTCTGGTTATACCAGTAGAAACATTCGTTTTTTATAGATGTTATGATGTCTCACCGGCTTTTAATCGTTACAATTTCACTTCAGGGAAAGTGTATTTGTATATATCTTAAGCGAAAATTGTAAATAAATGTAAAATAAGTATTAATGTATAATATAATATAAATATAATATTAAAATAATATTGTGAAAATAAAGTTTTAACAACCTAACAGATACATAACCGGTAATGATAACAACTGTATGTTACATGCACACATAACTTACATCTCTAAAGGGACCGTAAAATAAATTCGTATCTTCCATCACAGAGGAAGTGCCTTTGTGCGTACCAGGTATTCTGAATGAAATTTCCATACGAATTTTGTTGACTGTTCCTAAGGGTTCGTCTCAAAATTTCGCTTTAATTCGCTTCACAAATCGCTTCATCTTCACCTTAGATGAAGTGTTATTGTGCATACAAAGTAGGCACAATAACACTTCATCTGAGATGAAAATTGACAGAAGTGAAGCGAATCTATAACGCGAATATTTGAGACTAACCCTAATTACACGCAGATATATTGAAAATTAATCATCTATCAAATAGATCGATTTTAAAAAAGGAATTAAAGCAAATTCCGTAAAACCGTTTGTTATAAAACCTGTTTTATCTAGATATCTTTATGTTTTAAGCTAATATATACTATTAAACTTATTGGTTAGGTTTTGTCCTCAAAATTTGTTTAGAGAATATGTAACAAAATTTGGATGGAAAATCTTGTCTTTGTGCATACTAAGTATGTAAAAAGACACTTTTTTTCTTCTTTTATTAAAATTATACGAACTTTGTCGACGTTCCATTATGTTCTATAATCTGTTTGTCTCGAAAATTTAGTTTGCATATCGTCACATTTCCATCTCAGAAGAAGTGACTTTGTGCATACAAAGTATGCACAAAGACATTTTTTCTGTGATTCTGTGATTTCTGTAATTTTTCTTTTTCAATAACCATAACATTGATTTTTTTCTTATTTTAAAGGCAATCAAGGATGATATTGAAAAGAAACGTCCATTATTATTTGTTATTGATGAAAATGGTGAATGGTTAATGCAAAATCCATATTTAACAGATAAGACAGGTAAACGTAAAGCAACAGCTAGTGAAGTACAACAAAAGTTAGCTGAAGTAACAAATATTGTACATCATTTAAATGAAATTGTCAATGCAAGACGTACCCGTATTAATGCATTACTAGCTGAAACATTATCGTTTGAAGATTCTGCAAGTCAGTTTGATGATTGGTTAACTACTGTTGTAAAGACACTTGAGAAACAAAAACCTGTTTCAATAATTCCTGAAGATATTAAACAACAAGCACTAGAACATGAGGTAAACAACAACACAACTAATTTTTTTTACAGTATATTTTAGGGTTCGTCGCAAAAATTCGCTTAAATTCGCTTAAATTCGCTTAAATTCGTTTCACAATTCGCTTCATTTACACCTTAGATGAAGTGTTATTGTAACTCTTAAGTGTTACAATAACACTTCATCTGAGTTGAAAATTATTAAGAATGAAGCGAATTGTGAAGCGAATTTAAGCGAATTTTTGAGACGGTCCCTTATACTTCAGTATTTTAAATGGGTTAAGAAAGATCTCTCACAATATAAAAATCGAGGTAATCGGATTACGATTATACACAAATTATTTTACATTTATCTTACAAAATATCTTCCAAATTTTCTCTAAAATGTTTAATAATTATGTATAATCTGAATCCGATTAGGCCGATTTTTCATGCTGTGTCTGAAGTGAAATGGAAGTTAAGTTATGCAGAAACTTGATTACTAATGGTATTTACCGCTACCGTGCAACAGAAAAATAATTATCATTGGTTATAAATTGCGTAATTCGGTGTCGTTGAGTGATGTGAATTATATTAATAAGCATAACTATCTGTTCTACCTAAATCCATGGTAAAACTTCAAAATAAATCAACTCTAACACTACCTTCATTTTAGCCTTTATATGAAGATATTGTTCAACACGAACCAACATATCGTACCTTGAACCATTCTGGTCACATGTTAGTTGATACTACAACAGGAAAAACGAAAGAAAACTATACCAAAAAACTGAACGATTTAACAGATCGATATAATAAAGTTAATACAGTTGCCAAAGAAAGACTTGATAAGATTCACAAAGTTCTACCTACTGTAAGAAATCATGAAAGTAATAACAAAGTTGTCGAAGATGTCATTCAACAAACTGAACCTGTTTTACTAGCATTACAACCTGTTGGTCTACTACCTGAAAGAGGAACTGAACAAGCAAGAGAAGTCAAAGTATGTTACTCACTTAACCAACGAAAACTTTGTATATCACACTGCAGTCAGTCTCAATAGAATTCGCTTTAATTCGTCTCACAAATCGTTTCACTTCCATCTCAGATGAAGTGTCTTTGTGCATGCAAAGTATGCACAAAGACACTTATTCTGAATGAAAATTGATAGGAATAAAGCGAATTTTAAAAAGGAGAAATTCTGTAAAAATGGGACCTCTGACAAATCGTGTTTCTTTAATTCTATTAACATAAATATTATTGTACTTGTGGTCTGAATGCAATAGCACTTCTTTTAAAGTAGTACTAGTTTACCAAATGCCATAAAAAAGTGACTAAGAAACGTTAAGCATGGTTTCCTTTTAAGAACCTTGTGTGGAGGGAAACGTAGAAAAACGGCTCCGTTTTATTAATTTTCTTATCATTTCTTACAGAACGCTATTGACACGCTTGATGTTAATGAACCATGCGTTGGACAGATAAAACAATGTGTTTCTGATCTTGAAGAAATAATTCCAGAAAAACAGCTAGCTCCATTGAAAAACACAACAAAAACAAACGTCGATAAGTATGAAAGTTTAAGAAGAGAACTTAAAGAAAAAGATGTGACGTTAGTTCAAGAACTTGTTGATGCAGAAAAGTTTGTTGAATTGTTTTACACATTAGAAGTAAAGGATGAACAAACTGATGAGTTAGCTAAAGAAATTAAAGAACTTCGAAAAGATCCTGACTCAGTAGATGAAGCTTTAGAAAAAACATCAACTGTGATTGTTATCATCGAAGAAGCCTTAGAAATCATTGTCACCATTGAACATATCATTATATTCATCAAACCTAAATGTAAAAAACATCCAACAATTATGAAAGAAATCGATACAAAAGATAGTCAGTTAGCAGCTATAAAGAAAAAATTAGATAATACTTTAGCTGCAGTGAAAGAAGATCAAAACAAAATGGTTGCTTCACAACAAAGTACAAAAGAATTAGATCGACACATTCAAGATGTCAATAATTGGTTACCAAATGTTGAAGGACAAATTGTAAAGAGAACACCAGTATCTGCTAATTATGATATTTTAAAGAAACAACAAGAAGAGAATCAGGTAAAGAGATCTTAAACATTCCCTTTAATTCATTTCATATCATTACATTTTCATATTAGATAAAGTGTCTTAACATTCATCATTTGAACACTGTTAATACACCACTATAAATAAAATGAATTTCAAATTTATGAGATGATCAATAATGTCAGTATCTTAGGGACCGTCCAAAAAATTCATATCAATTTGTATTCAGAAAAAGTGTCTTTATGCATACCTTCTTCTGTGATGAAAATGATAGAGTTTTACGGTACAAATTATGTACTCTGTACCTTAAATTTCCTTTTCTTTTTAGCCAATATATCAAGACATCGTTCAACACGAGCCTACTGTAGATCATGTTCTCAAATCATTACGTGCCACCATTAAGACCAAAAAACCTGGGGAAGAATGCACAAAATTAACTAAGGATACCGACGAACTTGAGCGACGTTGGACTCATGTTTCTAGTATCGTAAAGAAAAGGCATCAACAGATTCAAAGAATTATGCCTCAAGCTCACGTGTATGCCAGTGAAGTTGACCATTTTTCACCATGGCTTGACGATGCTGAAAAACAACTGAAGACTCTTCCTGTAATCAGTGGTGTTCCTGATGAATTAATACAACGAAAGAGAGTTTTGGAGGTAAAGTTTCTCTACCTTCTAGAACAAACAGATGCACCAAATAATTTTTGTATTTACGTTAGGGACTGTCTACAAAATTCGTATCAAATTTCATACAAAAGGATTGCTTTTGTGCATACTTCCTTCAGTAATGAAAATGCTTCGTATAACGATACGAATTTTGTGGATGGCCCTTAGAAAATGGAGAATAAACCATTAAGTTAAAGTTAAAAAATAGTCTGTATAAACAAAACCCGTCTCCTTTTAGGGGTTCAGTATGTGGGTGTTCGGATTTGTTTATGAAATTACTCTTTTTAGGTTTCATTCTATCTCTGCTACAGTATATGCTGAGAAAATTAGACACACCCGCTTTATTCTATGAAATAAATGTTTATTTTATAGGATCTTGCCAAAGCAGTGCAATTACATCAACCCAACCATGAAAAGGTAAATGATACATGTTCAAAACATCTTGATACTTGTAAAGAAGAACCTATTGACCAGCCTGTTTCTGAGATCGAACAAGTGAAGTGTGAATTAGACCATCTAAACAACCGATGGAACAATCTAACCGATAAAATCAAAGAATCTGTGGAACAACTGAGTAACGTTGAGAAAGAAGCTACTAAAATGACTGCTAATGAACGGACACTTGAAGCTTTGTTCAAAGAAGTTGAAAAGACCCTTGATGAACAAAAGACTGTCTGTACTAATCCTGAAAAATGCCTTCAAGAGTATTCTCGCATTAAGGTAAGACCTTTTTTTTAACAAAACAGCATATTGAACTGGTATTACAACTGCGTCGTCATAATCTGTCACGATTTATTAGGTAATCTCTGGGTACTATATATTTTTGAAACTTATCGGAATGGTCATTGAATGTTGGTATAAACGTCTATCCAATCAATTTTCTTGATTTTTTTTAAACAACTTGTAGGTAGTTATCTTCTGAAACTTGCAAAAACGAGAAATAAGCGTTTCGTTTTTTTAAGCTGTGTAGAGGGGAAGAACACAAGACTAAGCTTTTTTGATACAAGAATATATTTGATATTTCAGGAGTTAATCACCAAGGTTGATAATAATGAAGATGACTTAAAAGAGTTAAACACAGCTGCTGATCAACTTGAGAATTTACTTGATGAATATGGAGGTAATAAAGAACCTGTTCAGAAGAAACAAACAGTTGTCAATGAGAAATTCCGTAAGATTCGATCTAGTTTATCCGAACGGTTAGCTGAATTAGAAGAGATAACGGAGAAGGTAAAAGAGTTCGATCAAAATCTCAAGGATACACACAAAAGTACAGATACAACGAATAAGAAATGGCAACCAGTATTCTCTAAACCTATACCTAAAGATGAAAAGACTGTCAATGAAATGGTTGAGAAGATTGATGCAACGTTAGAAGAGTTAGCAAAAGAGAATACTGATCTTCAAAAAGACTTCATAACTGGTGACTGGTTAATCGAGAGAAGTAAACGAGAACCGTTAACAGTACACGAAGTACAATCCCGTTTGAATGAAGTACAGAAACCTATTGAAGAACTCATCGATGACCTCAACAAACACAAATCAAAATTAATCAACGATCTTTATCACAGACGTGCTCTAAAAGAGAAAGTAGACGATCTCAGTGATAAGCTGAATACATTGGATGATAAGATATCTTATCTGAAACCTGTCTCAGCTAAATTCACTGTTATAAGAGGACAACAAGAACAATTCAAGGTAAACTTAAAATTTTATTTGGCTACTCTACCTGATGCAATGGTTTCAGTGAATTCCATCTGCTCAGTGCTTTATTGAGCTTTGAAGGTGCCGATAGGTCTCGATAGACAATAGGGCTAAGTAGTAATACACATGATATCAATCAAATGACCAACCTACGTTCCTGAGTTCGATTGTCACCTGGTCCAAGGTTAATCTTTTTATACTGGATTCGTCTGGTTATACCGAAAAGACCTAGCTTTCACTTAAAAGTAAAGCACTATCCACAAAATGCGTTTCGGAAATTATATCTCGTAACAGAAAAGTGTTTTTGTATGTACTAAGTATACACCACGACACTTCTTCTGGATGAAAATTGATACGAATTTCCATACGAACTTCGCTGACGTTCCCTTAATTTAATCCCTGGCATGTTCTTTGTTTTTTTCTTGTAGCCTATCTATCATGATGTGATGGCACTGAAAGTTCTTTATGATTCAGTGGTAGAGGAAGCAAATGCAATCTCAAACGATGGCAAACAAGACGAAGAAGATTTAGTAGTACAAAAAGATCTACCTGAAGTTATTCAACACTGGGAAGAAGTGTTCAAATATGTTTCTAGCTACCACAAACAAATAACCTCAGTTATGCCAATGGAAGGGAACTATCATTACACTTTGTTGAAATTCCAACCTTGGCTCGAAGATGCTGAAAAAAGACTTTCTGAATTAAAACGTGAATCAACGAAAATGGATGATAATGATGACCTCCCTAAGAAGATTAAATCATTCCAGGATGATGTTGTGAACAATCAGCCCACACATCAAGATTACAACACAGGTTCAAACAACTTGTTAAAACGATGCTCAGAAGTTGATGTTACTGCAGATGTACCATACATCATTGATGAAGTGAAACATTGCAATGACCGCTGGGATAAGTTAAGAACTGGTGTGGATGACGTCAACGAAGATGCAGCAAAACTTGGAAAAGCATTAAAAGACCTTGAAAAAGCTAGAAAACCTGTAGATGAATGCATTGAGGCTATGACAATTTCTGGTGAGATGGAACCACCCGCTAATTTTGATCTGGATAGTCTTGAATTCTTTGTTGATGAGAAAACTGCAGATTTAGAAACGATGAATGACAAAGAAGATGATCTAAAAGATGTCATGAAGAAATGTGATAACATTGTTGCTTTTATCGAAGAACGAAGTGGTGACCCAACAGATGTCAAACAAAACTGCTATGATTTAGCTAAACAATTTGATGATACCAAAGACAAGTTAAAGAATAAGCAGGATGAATCGGATGCATTCTTGAAACACCTGAAACAATTTGTCGGCGATATTGATGACTTAGATAACTGGGTAAATGTGACCACCACTGCTGTGACAAATCTAGGTCCGGCAAGTGCTACTCCAGATGGAGTAAAGAAGCAGCTTGAACAAATTGATGTCCTTCAAGAAGAAATAAATAAACAGAAAGCTAAGCTAGCAGAAACAGAAGAGGTAGGAGACTGGTTATGTGATGAAAAGAAAGACCAGCCACAATTTTGTGCTAACGTCAACAATAAGATCAACAAAGTAAAGAAACCTCTAGAAGAGCTTCTATCTGTTTTAAATGATCGTAAATCTCGTTTACACGATTTTCTTGTTGTCAATCAAGATTTCAGAGTTGCTTTTGATGATTTTGTCAACGAACTTGATAAGATGGATGCAAAACAAAAGAAACAAAAGCCTATCAGTGTAGATTGGAAGACACTCAAATTACAGGATGATGACCAGAAGCTGATAGAGAACGATCTCGATGTTTTGCAACCCATGTATGAGAAACTGGTGAAATCTGGGGAAAAGTTGGTCAATGAATCAGTCGAGTCACCTGAGAGAGATGCACTTGAAGAACGTCTGAAAAATGCAAAAAAGACATTCGAAGACCTAAAAAACACCTCTGTTGATAGAAGAGTCGTTATGGATAAAATTATTCCCAAGTCTGAGAAATTCTTTAATAAAGAAGATGATATTTGCGACTGGTTAGATGTTCACGAGAAAGTACTGAAGGATCTTGAAGTTGTATCTATAACACTGGAAGAAGCAACCAAACTAGATAAACAGATTGATGAATTAGACGCAGCTATCGTTAAAGAAGAACCTAACTATAAAGAATCACTAGAATTCTCCGAGAATCTTCTCACCGAAGCTGCTCATAACAATATCACACGCGATGTACCAGAAACTGTCAAACGAACTGAGAGGATCACTGTCCGCTGGGAGAATCTTAAAACAGAAAAGACAAACAAGAAAACGCACATTGTGCAATACAAAAATCTTATTTCCAGCTATATTGAGTCAGCAGAGCCATTAAAAACTGTTTTAACACAATTTGAAGAGGCTTTAGACAAACGTCCAACTTTTGGTACTGATACGAAGAAGGTTTCTGATGAATTACAACGCTTTGACGATCTCTTACGTAAACTGGTTGATCATGAAGCACAGTTGAAGAAAGTTGATAAAACTAGCTCAGATCTTGTTACTCTTATTGATAACGACAAAGGTGATCCATCAAGTATCAGTTATCAAACTGATAACATCAACGACAAATTTCACAAAGTTAAAGCTACACTGGTTGAAAGAAGAACTACTTTAGAGAAAACTTCACGTGTTTTAGTTAATTTCACAGGAATTACAAAAGAAATTGAAGATTGGTGTGATGAAACTGAGAAAGAAATAGTCGCTTTTGGTCCTGTTAGCAAAAATCCCGATGAAGCTAAAAAACAAATGCAGAAAATCGATGTAAGTAATATTGTTTTTTAGCTACCTATTAAAGTTCCGTCCACGAAATTTGCATGGGAATTCCAATTTTCGTTTAAAAGAAATGTAACTTCTTCTGGGATAAACTGGTACAATGTATTTTGTGGAAGGTCCTATGAATCACTTTGACGTCGCATCGTTTCTAATAAATTTTGTTATGTACCTTAATCTAAACCGGCCCTAAGGAAACATTAATATAGTTATTCTGTGTCTTTAACGTTGCCTTCTGTTTCGTTTGATCTATCATCTCCAAGGAATTTATAAGGTTCAAGAGAAAAAGTAAATATTTTATTATTTCTTCATGTTTAGAGTTTATTGGAGGGTCTGGCTCGACAACGAACGTCAGTAGTAAGTGCAGAAGAGAATGGTAAATGGCTAACAGAAAATTGTCCGGATGACCACAAAATGCGACCTGATGTACGAACTGCTTTATCTCAAGTCTACACACCATTAGATGCGATTGAAGCAAAATTAAACGAACGCAAATCGAAATTACAAAATGCTGTGATTAGAGGACAAGAGTTCGATAAATCGTTCCAAGATATTCATGATAAATTAAGTTCATTAGATTTCCAAATACAGCGCCAGAAAGCGGTCTCTCCTGTTTGGGATGAGGTCGTGAAACAACAACAAGAACAAAAAGGCTTGGTAAAAGAGTTATCTTCTTTGAAACCACTCTACGATCATCTTATGAATGCTGCTGAGAATGTGATCAATACTTTAGAATCTGACGAGGAAAGAACAGCCACCGAACAGAAAGTGAATGATATTAGACAACTATGGGACGAAATAACTTCAAAAGTTGATAAACGTGATAAACTAATTGATCAGGTTGAACCTCTTTCAGCTTTGCATCACCAAGAGAAACGAACATTCAGTGAATGGATCATCGTTCCAGAAAACCAGATGAAAGAAATGGACCAAGTTCCAACAACCAGAGAAGAGCATTATACCTTTAAGAAACTTGTAAAATCTTTCGTTATTGATGTAGAAAATCATATCTCCAAGAAGGACTCGCTAAATGAAACATTGTCAAAGCTTGCAACTGTCATCAAGGAACATCCTGAAGAAACTACAAGCATGAGTGATGTTGAAGAGGAGGTCGTTCGGTTGAACAATCGGTTTGACAAACTCGAAGCTCACGTTGTAACTTCTAAGGATAAAGTTGATAAACTCCGCGATGTGATCACAGTTTACTATGACGATCATGGTGTAGCTGATAAGCTTCTTGATGATGTCGAGAAGGGATTAAAATACCAACCTACTTATGGTGTTGATGAAGAGGAAGGCAACAAAGAGCTAGATCGTATCAATGAAATCTTGAACGTTTTAGAGGAGGCAAAATCATCCGTAGACAAAACATGCGATGATTCAAAAGACTTTGAGGATGTTGTAGAGAAATACGATGGTAACAATGCTCCTGTGAAAGAAACAACAAAAGCTCTTCAAAAACGTTTGAAAGACCTTCAAGATGATGCTCAAATAAGAAAACTAAATGTGGAAAAAACGAACAAGGTTTTGGCTCAATTTTTGCATGATATTGATGAACTTGGCCAGTTTAATATTGGATCTACTCAACAGTTAGTATCTGTGGGACCAGTAAAGAGGAAACCTGAAGATATTCAAGCACAACTAGATACGTTGAAGGTAAGACAACTACGTGTACATAATTACTTCCCATATGATCCTTTTGGACTCTTTCGACTTAAAAAATTCTCTTCATATCATTTCACAAATCTTTTAGTGTCATCGTGAGTGAATGAGATATCGATATATTAAGGTTTCAATTATAGAGGACATTCAAAACTCAG
>JAUCNQ010117340.1:0-11006 GCA_032352715.1 Bougainvillia muscus
AGGAGAGAAAGCGCGCTTTCTCTCCTCATAATAAAAAAGCGAAAAGCCCTGGGGACGAGGTTGGTTTAACAAAGTGTCGTTAGCTTTTTAAAAGCTAACGACCCTTTGTTAATTATTAGAAGTTAATTAGATTTACTCTCCATCTTGGTACTCTGACTAGGTCTAACTCCACCACTGTTGTTTCACATTTAGTCATCAATATAATGATTACGTCATTTGTGATACTTACATTGGCTTCAATCTATCAAGCTATCGATGCTCAAGTAGATCAAAAGTCTTTTGTTATTGATTACGAGAATAACCAATTCCTTAAAGATGGCAAACCGTTTCGTTATATATCAGCCGGCATGCATTATTTTCGGATTCCCCGTATTTATTGGTATGATCGATTGCTTAAAGCCAAAGCTATTGGTGTAAATACAATCCAAACATACGTAGCATGGAATGTACATGAAGAAATTCGAGGGATTTATGATTTTGAAGGAGAAAATGATATTTTTCATTTTACAAAATTAGCACAGTCACTAGACCTTTTAGTTATACTACGTCCAGGACCCTATATAGATGCTGAGTGGGAATTTGGTGGCTTTCCACCATGGCTTGCAAATGATACTTCTCTTAAAATGCGTTCTTTAGATGACCCAAGATACTTTTCATATGTCGAAAGTTGGTTTACTGTATTGCTTACTAAATTAAAACCTCTACTTTACAAAAATGAAGGTCCGGTAATAGCATTTCAAGTTGAAAACGAATATGGCAATTATTATGCATGTGATAAAAACTATCTAGAAAAACTAAAAGACATATATGAGAAGATCGTTGGAACTGATGTGGTTTTATTCACAACAGACGGGTATACAGATGAATATATGCAATGTGGAACTACTTCATCTATTTTTGCAACTATTGATTTTGGTACCGAAATAACAGCCGAAGATGCCTTTAAACAACAAAGAAAATATCAACCTAAAGGTCCTTTTGTCAATTCTGAATATTATACTGGTTGGTTAGATTATTGGGGATCCCCACATCAAACAAGGGATGGAACAAAAATTGCAATGTACTTAGATAAAATTCTTTCATTAAATGCCTCTGTGAATCTTTATATGTTTATTGGTGGCACAAATTTTGCTTTTATGAATGGTGTTGATGAATCTGTTGATGAATTGCAATTTACCAAACGCCGTTTCAAAAAAATACAGCGGGAGACGAAGTTTCAAATATCACCAACGAGTTATGATTATGATGCTCCGCTTTCAGAAGCAGGGGATCCTACAAATAAATATTTCTTGCTCCGAAATGTTATTGCTAAATATTCAGAGAAGCCTCTTATACCTGTCCCAAGAGCAACAATCAAAACAGCATATGGAAACGTTGATATGTCTTCCGCTATGGATTTGCATACATATATCAAGCAAATGTATCCTCGTGGTGCACCATATAATTCCACACATACTCTCACAATGGAAAATATAGGACAATCTTATGGATTTCTACTGTATAGAAGTGTGATACCACGAAAATATCAAAATCAAATAGTTACCCTGACTATAGATGCTGTGCATGACAGAACAAAAATCCTTATTGATGGAGGAAGTTATGCCACAGTTTCTAGAGGATATGTAAACATAGATATACCAGGCGGACAAATCATTGAATTGTTAGTCGAAAATCAGGGACGAATAGCATATGCACCCAAAGGGGTACATTATCTACCGGATTCAAAAGGAATACAAGGTTTTGTGAGGATAAATAGCGAAACATTGGAAAATTGGAACATGTTTCCCCTTGATGACAACTTATTGCGGAGTAGTTGCAACTCTAACAATACTACGGTTGGTGAAAACAACAAGAAGTATTTGGTAAAAGCAAGTCAGAAATATGAGAATGTGCCTAGGATCAAATTGGAAAACTTCCAACAAAAGAGCATTTTCCCAAATAAAGTTGTGCAAGAAGAAATGTTTTTTTCCGGTACGTTTTTGATTTCAAGTGTTACAGATACATATTTAATGCTCACTGGCTGGTCAAAAGGAACGGTTTATATCAACAAGCATAACGTAGGACGTTATTGGGAAACAATGGGACCACAACATACATTGTTTGTTCCTAAAAATATGTTGCTTACTGGAAAAAATGAAATTATGTTAATGGAAATTGACAAGTCAGTTTGTCAAGGTAAAAAGATAGACCAATGTACTGTCGAATTTGTCGATAAACCAATCTTAACACGTCGTGAAAACTAATGTCATCCAGCAATCGCCCCCCAAGTTTCTCAACCGCTTTTTTGGTGGTCCGAAATAAAAGATTTTCAACTAAAAATTTGTGACTAGGGCTACGGAAATCCTGTATCCGCCTCTGCAACATACACTTGTCCGTCGGAAGAAACATGAAAATCTGAGGCCATTGGAGCTTTAATAACACGGATAACTGTGGAAAATATATTTACTACATAAAGAATAATGTTGTCAGGATTTTATCATACAACATGCAGAAATCTGGAGTAAAACTCCAGATTTCAGCAGGTTGTTTGATAAAATCGTTAATGGATAATATAAGTTTTCATCAACCCCGATCCCAGGGCATTATGTCTCTTTCTGATTTGTGGGGATGCCCTGGAATCGAGGTTGACTTTTCATGTATAGGTTTTCTTCCCAAATGTAATGTAGAATGCATCTTTAAGCATTTTGAGGCGGATTCAAAACATGTTTTTACTTAGTTACAACAGTGGAAGACAGATGGTGATGGTTCTAAAGACCAATCGTTATACATTAAGCTATTATAAGAATTCAAACATTTCTTCATCGCGATGCTCTGACTAAAGCAAGGATTGGTCGGACACTGACCACTAAATTCGAAATCAATCTATAAATATCGGATATATCATCCTTGTCCCCAAGGCAATTCCCTTTTTTATAAAAAGCAAAATGCCTTGGGGACGAGGTTAAGGATGAAAGGGTTATTTCATTTTCGTGGTAAATTTCTCGTAAACATAATCAATAACTGTCGTTTGTTCGATTACTACAATTTTAGCGCAACGTCTCTTTTATTTACCTCTAAGATAAAGTGTTTATTATATTGTATTGTACGATTATGACTCCTTCCCTTCCCTGCTGGTAATTATTAGTAATCCGATAACACAAGTAAAAAACGGATAATTCACAGTATTGAATGGGGATAATTAGTATACAGCCTACTGAGATTCGGGAATCGATTAACTAAGTTTATATAAGAAATCTCTACGAAACTATAATTGATTAGTCTTAGCTCCCCGTGAAAGAATGTTACCAGTCAAATTTTGATATCTTGAACAAATCCTTCGGTCCCCTTGGTCATATTACGCGCTCACTTCAAGCACTCGATGTCTCTAACTACTTTGCCGGCCCCTTTAAGATTCGAAATATCGATGAGTCGACTGTATTAACCCTTTTTAAATGCATCAGTGCCACTAAATAATTACATAGTCTACAAAATGCACAAAGACATTTGTTCTGTAGAAAAATTGATACGAATTTTCATACAAATTTTGTATAACCTTGTTCAGAAGGGTTTTTTATATTTGCCAGAAGTCAAATTCAAAAATCAAAAAAATACCAACATTGACCGAAGGGAGAAGGGGCAGTGGGTGCAGTTCAAAAAGTTGCCTTAAAAATTTGTGTTCGAGATTGTAGCTTTCCTCGAGACATACCACAACCTAGCCCAAAAGAAACAATCTGGTAAAGTATGTGAAAGTTTTCTTATTTGAATTGTTGTCTAATTATTAATATTGGATTAAGAAAATGGATGTTTTGTCTACAGTAGACCGCGAGAAATCTTCATCATAAACAATCTTTAAGTTTCAAAGACGAGTAAATCACATAAGATGTGGTCTCTCAGGTTAGGTCAAAGGCGAGCGCTTTGACTTAAGCCTATCTTATATGAACTCTAAGGACTCGTTTACATGAAGACTTTCTATAGGCGAAATGAACTGTCCGTCGGAAAAATTTAACCAATCACAGAAGCCATGACAGTTCATTTCGCCCGCAACGATTTTCCATGTAAACGAGTCCTTACGCTTAACCCCAATATTAGACTGGCTTATTGTAAGAACATATAAGTTACACGTTTTTTGTATTATTAGAACATCGTTTATAAGAACATACAGGCTCAGAAATGGTAAAAAAATTAAGAACATCATAAGAACATCCCTAGCCTCAGTAACAACTGACAACAAGATTTTCCTTTACCAGATTCCAGTAGCGAGGAAAGAGAATATTTCAGCATGATCCTGCTCATTAAAATCGAGAATCAATAGACCTAAGCTAGCTAAATCATACACTATGAGTCCTGTAAACTCATATTGTTATCGAAGAACATCACCTTAGTCTCATAAGGACACATTAAGAACATTAGAGGCTGAAATTAAGTAAAGAAATAAGCACATTCAGCCTAAAAACAGTTTAGTTCTTAAAATGATATAAATTATTGTGCTTACGTCATCATTTCACTATGTAGGCATTTTCAAGGGGGGAATTTTTAAGGGAAACGATGCATTAGAACACCACGCAAGCGTTAGACTAACTGGAAAATTCAAGTACGAAGTCTAATATGTGTTTAATCTTAATTTTTTTTCTACATTTGGTGCACTATTACATATTGAACACTGTACAAAAAAAATGATTTTTTACTTAAGGGACCGTCTCAAAAATTCGCTTAAATTCGCTTAACAATTCGTTTCATTCCTAATAATTTTCACCTAAGATGAAGTGTTATTGTAACACTTACGTGTTACAATAACACTTCATCTAAGGTGAAAATGAAGCAAATTGCTAAGCGAATTTAAGCGAATTTTTGAGACGGACCCTAAAGGATTTTATCCAGAGGCGGACCAGAACTAGGTAAAGCAATAAAAATGGAGAACAAAAGTCATTAATTTTTAATAGTTTAACACATGATCATTAGTCTTTTAAAGGCTAATGACCATACGTTAAACAATTAAAAGTTTATTACAGGGTGACCACTCTAATTAAACAGACAAATCCCAGTATATCACAGTATATTTTCCAAGATCCCAGTATGAAATACAGCTGCTGGCCAGAATGAAACTTATCAGAAAATAAAGAACTAGATGAAAATCACCTGGATTAGAGAGTTCCACATAAAATTGATAGAGCAGTTAATAAACGTTTTTAATCATTTGTATTGATTATATTGATAAAATCATGGATTTATGAACTTTAGTTGTGTCAACTTCAGTTAAGAACCTTGAGACTTTACTTTACCTAAACATTCCCCCAGTATAACACCAGTATTTTTCCCAAAAAAAGCAAAATCCCAGTATACGGAAGCAGCCATCTGTACGTGTTCTTCAAATTATGTGTTCTGTAAATATTTGAAAAATTCCTAAAAAAGTATGCTTGGTGGAGTTTATTTTTAGCATTGTTGCAGGCTTAAAGCCTGCAACTATGCTAAAAATGCACTCCACCATGCTCGATTTTTTAGAGATTTGCTGCATATTTACAGAACTGATATTTTGAAGAACACCTCTGGAGGGATGCTTCCGCAGTATAATTCCCAGTATAGGAAAAATCCAAGTATAATCCCAGTATTGGTGGCCACCCTGTATTAGTTTTAGTCTCCACCTTCATGCTTTGTCTATTATGTCTAATACCGACACAGTTATCATAGACCCTGCAAAAATCTGGGGTAGAATTTCAGATTTCAGTACGTTGTTTGATAAAATCGGATAACTTTTCATGCAGTGTAAGTATAAATTTTTACTGGTTCCAACATTCAGTTGGATTCGACTTTAATCCTTTCATGCATAATGTTGGAAAATGGTCACACATACTTAAACAATCCTGCTGCGAATGTTGCAGTATTGTTCATGTATGTGTGACCATTTTATAAAATTATGCACGAAGGGGTTAACATTAAATCTTGCTTTAACCTATCAGAATTGATTAAAAATCAATTTTGATTGGTTAAAGTCAGATTAAATACTGGATTAAGCTAATCAGAATTAATCTGTCTTCGAACAACTGGACCCAGGAATCTTGAAAACATGTCTGTACAACATGCTAGCAGGAAAATTCTTGAAAGAGAAACTTCGGTACCACTACGTCTAAACTCCATCATATTAGGTTAAGGAGCTAAGTAAAGATCATCTAGGGTTCGTCCCAAAAATTTGCGTTAATTTGATTCACAAATTGTTTCATTTTCATCTCAGATAAAGTGCATATAGTATGCACAAAGACACTTCTTCTAAGATGAAAACTGATGGAAACGAAGCGAATTTTTAAGGTGAATTTTGGATAATAGTTCCTAGTTTTGCTTACTATTTACTTCAATCATCAATACAAATTGATAGCTTTATGACGCAGAAAGAAAACCTGTTCTCTCTTATTATTTATATACATAAAAATAGTTACAAAAAATATTATTTAGGTAGTAGTGGTAGAAGTAGAAAACTATAGTGACCCCAGCTAACACAGGACCAAAATTGACGTCCTCAAGACGTCCCTACGACGTCTTGAGGACGTCATTTTTGAAACTGTGTTAGCTGGGACTTAGTTTCTTGTTATATACTCCTTTTAACCATTTCAAACATTTAGCAAAGATTTGACATTTAAAGCAAAAATACTATCTGCGATTTCGCTGCATGAAAATGGAGGTAATCCATTTAGGCTTACATATGACTATTTGAAATTTAGAGAAAATATGGAACAAATATTTATATGTAGATCTTCTCTAAACATCAAATAATCATATGTAATAATCATATGTAAACACTGCGTAAAATCCAGCTGTATCCGGACCTTTATACAGTCTGTTTACTCCTGTATTTAGTCCATATACGTCGGTATTAAGACAGAATGCTCGCATTCTGTCTTATTACCGACGAATACGGACTCAAAAAAAGTCCGGCTACAGTTGGATTTTGTGCAGTGAGTCCGAAACGGAATATCCCCATTTTCACGCAGTGTTATAAATGGATTGAGTATGGATTACCTTAGACTTACTTTAACCAATCAGAATTTATCTTAAATCAATTCTGTTTGGTTAGGCTATGATTTAATATCGAATCAGAGTTTAATCGATGTTCGAACAATAGGGCCCAGGATATAAAGCTGATGCAAAAGTTATTTAAAACATAAAAACAGATGGATGCAACGAAAATAGTGTCTTTAGAATCTTTCTTTATGCGTGAAATATATAGGTTTATTATGACATGATTGATGTAGTGTTGAATTACTCAACCAGGTCTAACCAACAACTTTTTACATAAGGATAAAAAGCAAGGTTCATACAGATTTCACATGAAATTGAAGAATGTATTGGTCACAAATGTTCTTTTTGAAAATTGTGGAGTCTATTGAAGTCCGTGCGTACCCAAAATCATCCAATGTCCAATTCAGAAGCATCTTTTAACCTATAGTCTATCTTTTAACATACTTCGTAGTATGAAACTGAAAATGTAATTATTTCTGATACAAATTAATGATGAAAAATACTTTTAATATTAGCAGCCGTAACGAGCGTATTGAAATTGGATGTAATGCTTTTTTCTAGGAGTAATAGGAGTGGTGAAACTAACGCATAATAAAAATGAACAACTACACTGGCGTTACTGCTCCACTACTTGACCATTGTTGAGAGTTACGACTTTCATTAGCCGGCGAAACTTCAATTTCAACTTTAGCTCGAGCATCTAATTCACTTTGTAATTTTTCACACATTGAACGTAGCTGAAAGAGAACAAACAAAAAATAAACTAACAGAAAAGTAAAAACAATGGGGAATAAAAAAAATCATGGGGAATAAAAATCATGGGGAATGGAAACCTATTCGAATTAGGGTGTTGTTTTTACTTTTCTGTTTATTTACACACTTAATATGGCGAATAATACCCTCAAAAAATAAACGATCACAACACAAAAACGCAATTTGTTGCAGTTCTGGTTTACTCTACAACCTCAGGCTTGTCTTATGTTTTCCAATGGAGAACTGCCGGTTAACCAATTTGATAAAATGATTTTCACAGTGATAGAAAAGATGTTTAATTGGATAGTATGATTCTCATAGTTTTAGGGACTGTCTCAAAAATTCGCTTAGCAATTCGCTTCATAATTCGCTTCATTTTCATCTTAGATGAGGTGTTATTGTAACACTTAAGAAATTTTGAGACGGACCCTTAAGCATCAGTAGACTCTCTATAATCCGAACTTCCACGGGGAAAAAATATTCGTTCGAATTATAGAGTGTTCGAATTATGGGAAGTTGGCCTATAGAGAAAAACGCCTCATGGGGAATGGAAACCTATTGGAATTAGGGTGTTGTTCGAATTATGGGGAGTCGAATTATAGAGAGTTCACTGTATAGTGTTAGTAACATTGATAGACCTATTTAGAAATGAAGTCATTATTTGAAAATGTTTTGTACGTATAGATTACGAACGATTAACTCATACATTGCCGAAGATGTAAGTGATTACTAATCATTGTTTGATTTCTGCAACAGAAGTAACAGAAATCCAACAATGATTGGTAATCACAGCGGTTTACGGCACTGTGTGACTTAATGATATCACAAAATACCTGGCAAAGCATTATGTCAATCACAAAAATTTCAATTTAAATAAATAATTAAAACATATTCTTTTAAGGTGACAACAGGTGACAATATTTCTTTAACAGATTCTTAACAGAAAGCTCTCTTTCATACAAAGTGTAAAACTTTTAGGCTTAATATCTTTAATGCATGAAGTCCGAAATGGTCACACATAATTTAACAACTTAAAGTATGTGTGACCATTTTACAATATTCAAAGTTAAAGGATTAATATCTGTTGAAGTAGGTGTGGTAATATCTTTTGAAGTAGATATTTCGTATGCTTACTGTTATCACGGTCTTGCATCGAAAGCTAGCTTAGAGATAGGTTTAAACTTTCGATGACGTCATTTGTGGCATTTATTGGAGGGTGGAGGGCGTTTAAAAAAGGAAGTACGGTAGGTCTATTAGTTAATCAAACTCTTTCATATCTAATACGAAAAATAATCGTATCAGGATCACAATTCCACAGTTTGGAAAATTAGGTGACCGTCTCAAAGATTCACTTCATACTGATTTATTTAAGTAGGCACAAAGAAAATTCTCCAAAGGTGTGCTTTACACGAATTCTAACCCTTTAATGTACAGATCTATAAAATGGTCACATGTGCTTAAACAATCCTGCAGGATTGTTTAAGTGTGTATGACCATTTTCTTACACTGTACATTAAAGGACACCAAAAGGATCGTCTCAAAAATTATCAACTTCCATGATAAATCGCATGTTTGCCCGAGGAAGATTAAGGGAACTCTATCATGTTTCTATCTTAAAGATTTTTAAAACAACTTTCAAGGAAGGTCACGTTGAAATTACATCAAACAGAATATGAATTGAAATTGAAAATGAATATAGAATAATTGAAGGATATACATACCTGTTGGACTCTAGCAAATAATAATTTATTTATATTTTCCATAGTTTCCTAAATGATAGAGAAATAGAGCTGAATATGAAAATAATTGATTCTTATTAAAATATTACGCCACAAGTTTACCAAATGTACAAACAGATGTTATGTAGACGCCATATGAAGTAAGGGTCCGTCCACAAAATCGTATGGAATTTTTCATCAATTTTGAAAATGGTACGATTTGTGATTAGAATCAGTGGCAGATCCATCCCTAGACAGAGCATCACGACAGAGCACTAGAAGTTGTAATTATTAACAGCTTTCTGTATGATAAATGGGTTTTTAAAATCTCTATTTTTTTTTAGCTAAAACAATAAAAAAATACTGGCGAGTATCACGGTGCAATTAATATAAAGTACATTAAAAAGAACGATTTGAGACTGTTGTAGATGTTTTTATGACCCATAATTAGGGACCGCTCACAAAATTTGTATAGAATTCGTATCAATTTTCATACAGAAGGAGAGTTTTTGTGCATACTTAGTATGCACAAAACACTTCTTCTGTGATGAAAACGGTTCGTATTGCGATACAATTTTCGTTATCAGTCGCTTACGAACCTGAGGTTGCATTCTTGGATTCCATCTCATATACAAAGCTTTCCATAATTTCAAATGTCGAACACTTGCAACAGGTAATAAAACCTAGAAATGACAACATTGGACCTTTAACAATACTTTTACATGCGACTGTTTTATTATCATTCGGAAGCAGTATCTTGTAGAATAAAATTTCTTCTCCCGAAGATACCTTATCGGACATATATTTGTTGAACAAAATTTTCACCAGACAAAACGTTTCGTCGAACAAAATCTTCGTCACCTTCCGAAAATTCGTCACTTATGTCGGATAAAATTTTTATTTTCAGCTATTACGGATGAGGTCTGAAAAAAGGTTAAAAACTGTCCTTTCTGCGCTAGCATATCAATTAATTAGCTATGTCATTTAAATTAACGTTACATGTCATCTATACCCCCTCGCGATATTGTAAATAGTTCTGACTATCCTTATGTCAGTGAAAATTTGCATCAAGGAATTTAAGCAGGCTAAGATACAAATAATACACATGTCCTACCCTTATTCATTTGGGTTACTTGTTTCATATTCTACTAGATCAATAAATTCATTTCAGGGTTTCGTCGTTCAAACGCAAATTAAACTTTGATTAACTTAATCCAGTATCAAGATTAGGTACCGTCCACAAAAATTCGTATGGAAATTCGTATCAATTTTCATACAAGAGTGTTTTTGTGCATACTAAGTATGCACAAAAACACTTCTTCTGTGTTGAAAATCGCTCGTATTACGATACGGTCTCTTAGTTAAAGTAATACCATTAAATACCAGATTTAATTAACCTATTCGTTAGCTGCGTTCGGAAGCATCCCTCCAGAGGTATTCTTCAAAATATCTGTTCGGTAAATATGTAACGAATCTCTAAAAAATCGAGCATGGTGGAGTGCATTTTTAGCATTGTTGCAGGCTTTAAGCCTGCAACAATGCTAAAAA
>JAUCNQ010117351.1:0-19148 GCA_032352715.1 Bougainvillia muscus
TTCAAATGAGGATATTTAATAAAAAAACTGTTAAATATTGCTTGTCAGAAATGTTCTGCTAATTAAACATTTTCATACACACATAAGCTTTCATGTTGATGACATAATCATGACACTTATGTCATTTCACACTAATAAAATTACATGTGAATCTCTGATTTTTTTCTTTGTTGTTTGACAGCATCATCCTAATATATTTTTAAAGATTTTAATTAAACAAATATTAGGTCATTTTATTAATGTGTAATAAAAAACAAATTAAAATAAAATATTTATTTTTTCTTAATTGCACGCTTGACACCTTCTATATTTCTATAAACAGATGTGAGCACTAAGCAATAAAATGAGTAACAATTTTTCAACTATTTTTAAGTTTTTAGATCACTTCCCAAACAATCGTCTAAATTTCCATTATGCCTAAAGAAAAACATTAAACTTACTAAATGACATTTTTCTATATACTCCAATCTAAACTGTGAAAAAAAATGAAGAAAATTGAATGCAAATTGGGCACCCAAAAGAACCAGACAAGATCTGCCCCCGAGCTTATCACCTAAACACATTTTAGAATAACTTTTAGTGTTCAAGCGCCAATATTCCAGATTCTTCTCAAATTGTCTGCCTACATGCCACCTTTTTAGGTTTTTACCTTTGATCACTGATGAAATACTATTACTACTAAGCGAAAAACTGCTTAATTAAACTTCCAGCGTCTATGCAGAACGTATAAAACTGTGTGTCCCATTGGCAAGCTCTAGTTCAGAACTTTTTGGCTGTACAGAGAATGGCATAGGGAGGATGTATAATTGCATCCGAAGAAACTTCAAAACTCAATGTTGTATTTTCGATGTAGCTATGTAAATACGAAGGATTTTCATCTTAACGATAAATGCCAGAAATTCTAAAATACTTTACTATAGGTTTCTGAGACCAATAGTATTCTAACTATTGTTGACTTCTATCCTCTAGTGAAAATGCTGTTGGACAACTTTTATTTGAATTTTATCTTTTCTCCAGTACATGCATGGTTATTTCATATGCACCCAACCACGGCTGCCATTTGTTCAACCATACCCCAGCTAACACAGGACCAAAATTGACGTCCTCAAGACGTCTCCACGACGTCGTGACGTCGTAGGGACGTCTTGAGGACGTCATTTTTGAAATTGTGTTAGCTGGGACATATGGTTAAGGATTCTATAGAAGTACTTTTTATGCAAATGCTCAAAAAACATTTGATAAAAACAAAAATTGGTAATTCTTAGCGGAAAATTTAAAAATTTCAGTCCGCCGAAACAACATAAATTATAGGAGGAAACATCACAAATTATATGCGGAATCACTGACAATTTTAGGCGGAAACCAAAAATATTCAGTGGAAACACCCAAAAGCTGATGTACGAGAATGACACCACATGGCCATTAATATAAAAATATCTCAAATGACAGGTATTATGCATATTTCTGTATGAACGAATCAGGGCCGGATCCAAGAGTAGGCAAACACCTGCGAAGAAGTGTGAAACTATTAAAACTTCTCAGATATTTTAATAGTTTTACACGTCTTCGCAGGCACTTGTCCACTATTTTAAGCTTCTAGATCCGACTCTGCGAATATTGCATAGAGTTTAATATAGGCGAGGATTAATCCTCCAGTGCAATTTGTCAACTTTTTGATGTCAGAATAGAAGGAGCTGTTCTCGACTGCCATCTTTTTTTAATCAAGGTTGTCAGTTAGGCGCTTATTCTAAACACAAGATGTTATTAATTACTACTGAGCCGCAGTGATTACCAATTGATTGGTAATCACTTACATATTCGACGTTCGAGTTAAAGATAGTATTTAATTTACAAATAATTTTGGCAACAAGTCGCAGTGGCGGATCCAGCCATAGTCAGAACAGCACGATGAAGAACTAAACATTTTAATTCTTAATAGCTTTTGTATGATAATGGGTCTTTAAAGACCGATTATCATACAAAAGCAATTAAAAATTAATGAGTTTGAGCACGCTGTTAATCTCCATTCTATTGCTTTGACTAAGGAAAAGCGTGTTCTGAGTCCGCCTATGAGTCGGATTTTGCTAATTATGCAATTGCAATAAGTAAAATACCTGTTTAACAAGTTTTCTTTAAGATTTTGATAATTAACAAGAGTTTTGTTTTAGTAGACTATGAGGTGACATATAATAGGACAAATTTACGCCTTTTAGTAATACGTCACTATGTTTTTCGTTTTAAAATTTTTCTTTGAAAATCGAAATGGAAATATAATGATGTTTATTAACTCATTAGCTAGCCGCTGCTTTAACGAAGTATTTTTTATTTCCGCTGCTTCTGCATGACTCACATCTACGGCACTGAATGAGTTAAAAATTCAGCTTCTTGGAAATCTACTAGTTACTGATCCGTCATCAAAATGAGTGTACGGTGTAGATGTTAGATGGAAATTTCTCATAATAAACCTTTCATTTCAAACCTAACCTGTCGGCATTTTTTTCCAAATGGTCTCGGTGATCCATCATTCATACCCTGGATGACCTGCCAAAAAGCGGCAAAAACCTTTTTGTAACAGGTTATCCCTAAATCCCACGAAATTATACTTTCAAAAAATGGCAAAATGGGCCCTCCCAGAGTAATAAAACTGTCATTTGGCAACGAATATGTTCAAAAAACTTCCTTAAAGATAGACCGACACTAGCGCTCAGGTGTATGAATAAGGGGTAGAATGCCAGTGTTCGTGTTGTTTTTGGTATATTATATATTAACAAAGGCTTGTTAACTATTTGAAGTGAACTCATTCATGCCGAAGATGTAACTGATTACAGAAGTAGCAGAAATCATAAAAAACTGTGGACTTAGAGCCTATTTACAGCTCAAATCTCAGATCTTATCCCGAAGCTGAGTTTATTTGCGTTTACAGCTCGTTTCAAATTTTATTTCTAATCTCAGCCTGGGCTGACATTTCGCATTATCTTCGGCATGTTTTTTTACCATTTTAGCCAGGGCTGAAAAAAAAATTGTGTTTTCAACTCATTTTCAGACAAATTCAGACATATCTCAGCACGGATTGAAATCTCAGACACCCCCCCCCCCCCCTATTTAGGGGGGCTGAACTCAGCCCGGGATGTGATTTCTGCCCGCCTTTGAGCTGGAAACAATTCAAGGTAATTTCGGGTTGAGATTGGGGCTGTAAACAGGCTCTTTCAACTCAGATCAACCACTATTTTAGATGATCTAAAAGGCAGTTTCCTTTCATCTTGCTGATCAGCTTTCATAATCATTGTAGACAAAAGTCTTAGGGTTTAAGGCATTTAACTTAAAACTAGATTTTCAGTTGTGACACACATAGTGTGGTGTGTGCAATCATATCCTATCACGTGCTATGGTGAAAAACTCGATTTTCAACCATTATTTAGCTATGAGGCGCCAAAACCAACATTAGGGCAAATCATTTTTTACTTCAAATCACAAGGTAACTGGTTTATATTGACGGACAATTCGTGTGACCACTGCTTGAAAAATCTTGTTATCCAACTGAACAACCTGTGACAGTTGTCCATTGGAAAACACAAGACAACATGCGGTATTTTTATGTTTTATGACATCTGAAGGTTGTGTAATTGGATAAAATGATTTCTAACGCAGTGATAGTCGGAGCAATTCCATAAAAATCCAGAAAAACAAACATTTCCATTTAAATTCTACCACCAAGTTTTTGTTGATTTTGTATGATGATGGTTCTCTATAGACGTTTAATTCTTTATAGTGTTACTCCGCCACTGTACTTGAACTAATATGCCCAAAAACTGACTTCTGTAGTGACAAACCGAAATTAAATAATAATGTATCTTCTGTGCCATTTGTATTTATTTGACAAACATTGAACAATCAATTATGTGTTTTAAATTCATTCTGATTGGTCAATTAAATCGTACCATTTTTAGATTATGGTGTTTCCGTTTTTTTATAAAATACGTTGTATCATGTAAAATATTATCATTCTGATGATAGTCGCAGTGAACGACTGAAACGTCAAAAATAAACATGGCATTGTCTAAGTGATTCGTCTTCATTCACTCAAATATGTAATAGACCACTTAATAAACTCCCACAGTGAGCACCCAATATGCATATGGAATTTCTGTACACTTTCTCATTCCGGTGTAGGTCCGCTTAATAACTTTCGAACACGCAAAGCAATAATAATGAAACTTGGCACATCTTAGATTAGTCATGTAGATTTATAAATAAAAACGCATATTCAAGTTTACTAAATCCATGCTACGAAATCACAGTACCAGCATATCAAACTTTTAAGTGTATAAAATCCACAGACCATAGCATATCTAACAATTCTTATAGCTCACGACAAATCCATTGAAAAATAATCTTTCCATGTAAAAACCGAAGAATTGCTAGCCTGTTAGGCTGTCCTATACGGTAAATACGGAAAATCGGGGAAAACGGGATTACGGCAATCTCGCACGGCACAGAAGTTTGAAGGTCAGCCTGTGGACACTTGGCAAGAATCACGTGACTTTCCTGCAGTAAGCTCTCTAAATTTAGGTCGGTGAATGCGAGACGGCAAGTTGAAATCAGGGGGAAAATTTCTTACGGCAACTTCTAATATCACACTATAAATATGGCGACAAACAGTGAGCCATTTACATTTATCTGAACACAATGTTTGTTGGATTTATATCATAGTCGAGATTGTTTCCTGTCTTAGCCAACTGGAACTGGGATAAGGGCATAATATTTCAAGCCAACAACTGTACTAGCTTCTTTTCGGTGAGATAAAAACAAAGCGAAAACATAAAGAAAGGTATAGCTAGCTTGTATCGTGGTTGTCCATCTGGGGTTGTGTAATAATAATTCTTGCTAGGTGGTAGCTAAATGGGGTATCAAGGGGCTGGGCAGTCAGTACGTACATTACAGTAGCTAGAATTTTTCATGTTTTTAGGTGCCTACTAGCTAGGTAGCTTACAATATTGCTGTATTTTGTCTCTAACTTTAAGTAACATTTAGCACTGAAAAACTTTCTGTATACTCTGTAGTTAGCCAGCTTAGGCTGTTAGGAGCAGAAACTTTCACAAGGGAAAAAACACTAGACTAGCTAGAAGACGATGGTATTGATTTGCTCACAGAACTTTATAATCTTTCAAATAAGTAACTTTTTGTGGCAGAAAGTTTATTCACGCGAAATGTTCCATTTACCTCAATTCGCGAAATTTTATCCCCGCGAAAGTTATTCCCGCGAAAAATCAGTGTTCTCTTCTTCTCTTGGAAAAATCAATTTTACTGACTCGCGAAAGTTTATTCCTGTGAAATGTTCAATTTTTCTCAATTCGCGAAAGTTTCTTGTCGCGGAATCTTCATCACTCCCATTCGCGAAAACCAAATCCAAAAATTTCGCGAATTTTAAGTCTAGCGAAAGTTTCTTTCCGCAAAAGATTATTCCTTTAACAAGTTGTACAAAATTTTGCTTTGAATTAAAGCACTTTCAGCAAGGTATTTTTGCAGAATAAATTTTGCGCTCGAAGGATTAAAAATTGGCGAAATTGGCAGCATTAATTTTCGCATTTCATTTTCTTGCGATAAAATTCACTGAATTTATTTTCGTATTTCGTGTTGATAATAAAGAAGCATTTGATGGAATTTATTTTTACGATTTATGTTGATAAACGTCAAATTTCACAAGTTTTTTGTAGTAAAAGCAAGAAAATCATCATATTTCGCGATGGACAATAATAAATAGCTAGCTATATCGCTAGTTTTGTGGAATTTATTTTTGGGAACATTACATGTTTAGCTTAATTTTAGGGGCAAAATTGGGAAAATAAATTCCGCTAAAATATCTTTCACGAAAAATTCTTCTCACCAAACTTTCTTACCTTTTAAGGTAGCAAACTAGCTAGCTAAACAATTCCTTCCGATATTTTTCTTTTCAATTGGCCATTCATAAAAGTTTACGATACTTGTAAAATATTCTTATTCAGGCCAATTGTGAAATTTGTGAGCATAAACTCACGGAAAGTAGATTTTTTGTGAATTGTCTTGCTCGCAATAGTTTCTATTTATGAATTTCTGTTCCTAACGTACTTGATTGGGGTGAAATGGTGCACACATATTCAAGGGGTAAAACTACACCACAAGAAACAACCGGCTATTTTTATAGCCACATATTTGTAAAAAACACTTTACATTGGCCCATTTACTCTCTTGTTATTAATGGCTGTAAAAAATTGTTTGGTTTAAAAATGGCTTGTAATTGGGATGTTTTTTCTCCAAATTAAACAAAAAGAAGACACTTTGTAATCGTTTTGTTTTGTGTTGCTGACTTTGTTATGATAGTTAAATCTTGTATCCCTCTCAGGTTATGTTAATATAAAGAGAAGAACCTGGACTCAAGTGTTGGTAAGAATTTATTACAATTATTTAGCTGGAACTACTTGTTGCATTTGGCTCAAGGTCTTACGAAAAAGCCAAAGGCTTAGGCCCGTCCTAAATGTTTCTTTTGTTCAATTTTGTTACATACAGTTTCTTAGAAAACGTTTTATAAAAATTGATATCATACGAACACAATAAGAACATTAGAGGCTGAAATTTATTACAGTAAAGAAATAAGCACATCCAGCCTCATATTTAGACATTCTAATAAAAAAAACAATGTGTGTATACGCTAAAATTAATCCTATTAAGACTGGGCTTTTTTATAGCATTATGCCCCCCCCCCCCCCCCCCATATGAAAATCATGATCCACTAATGCTAAACCTATGAAACTTTGCACATATGTTACTAAGCACACTAAGAAGATTTGGGCGTGGTCAAATTTGAAATGACGTCATTTTTAGGCTAATGACGTCATATCTAGCCTCTTATATCGCGAAAATACCTATCTGAATTAACATTGGCTAAAAAGCTTTTTTCAAGAATTTCTTTCACATAACTGATGGAGGTGTAAAGATAAGTGTCCAAACAAACGTCCAAAAGCAAATCTGGCACAAAAAATCGCGAAATAACGAATTTTACGTCATTTTGGGAAATTTCTTATGATAATTACCAATTGTGCAAAGTTTCATTCTAAAATGATTTGTACCTTAGAAAATACAGGTTTCACAATATTTCAGTATCATCAGTAGGAAATATGGGAAATTTGATAGGTGGTTCTGACCAATGACCTATAACTTTTGAAGTAGGTACCCTGAAAAATTGAAGGTTTCTCAAAAGATGCGAAATAGATTTATACTTAAAGTGGCAAAGTTTCAAGACAGCTCAATTATTATTGCAAAAGTTATTAAAGAAAATCGAAGGGAGGGGGGGGGATTTAGCCCCCCCCCCCCAGTCTTAATAGGGTTAATCCACTCAAAAATAAATTCACTTAACTTTGTGGACAGTCCACAAAATCCATTATCATCGCAGAAGGAGTGTTTTTGTGCATACTAAGTATGCACAAAACACTCCTTCTGTATGATAATTGATACGAATTTTATGGACGGTCCCTTATTAGGCATTTAAAAGAAATTATGACCCAGGAACTCACTTATTTAATACACATTTACGCTGTGATAATTTACAATAAATAACTGGGGACCTTCCAGGGTGCTCTTATAAGGGTCCATCAAATCCATTATGCAGCAAAGAAGTTGCTCAATTTGATTATTCTGATAACTTTTTATCCTATTGGTCTATAAAGCAATGCAATGCAGTATATAGTCAGATGGGGTAAAAAAGAATAATGCATTTTCTGGGGTAAAAATGAATAATGTGATTTAGAGAGAGAAAATTTCAAAAATTTGATTGGGGTGATATAGATGATTGAGATTGGGATCTTTACTGGATGTTTTCATCAGAAAAAATTGTATTATTTATCACTGAGGTCGAAGTACCAAAACAATGAGCTTAGATACATAGAAAAACAGCCAAATAAAGTTTTGTGGCAGTTTTCTCCACTTTTCATTTCTGAGAATATACTTTAAGGGCACAAAGTTTCGCGGGCACAACGAAAAATTTGCGAAATCTTTTTTCCTGAAATGGCGCTTAAATATCAATTCGTGAAATTTTTTTACAGGAAATTTAAAAAATTTTCTTGAATTATTCACTTTTGATCAAAATTGTTTACAAAAGCCAGTAACTGAGTTAAAGGAAGTGTTTTTGTTACCGAAAGAGTTAATCCTCATTGAAAAAAGTTGTCATTTTTTCATATCGCAAAAGTTTTTTCAACCAAAACTCCCCTTTTTGTAGAAATCACAAAAGTTTTTACTTCGAAATTCAGCAACAACCTGAAATACGCGAAAGTTAAAGCCAATAATTTCAAGGTTTTTTCCTCGTGAAACTTAGTGCCCGCGAAACTTTGTGCCCTTAAAGTAGAAGTTAAATGGTGCAAGTAGTGATTGCTGCATGTTATAGTAACACAAGTGTGGTTTTCAGACATTTAGACTTGCAGGTTTGATTTCACTTTTTGCCTGTATTTTTCACACTGATTTTGCATATCTATACATAGGTGAGAATTATACTAAGGGTTGGAAATTCTTTTTTGAAGTAAAATATTTACCAAACCAAAGTAACCAATTTTGGGGAACTTTTGTACAAAAAATTTGGGGTAAACTAGGTTATACTCCACTTTTATCTTATATTTTTAAGTTTTATTTAGGGATAAATTTATGACTAGTACATTTTTCAAGGATCTAGTTACTTAGCAAAAAAACATTCATTTTTTTGTTGAGAACCCTCATTATTCTCAGAATCATATGCCAGCTAATAATATTTCAATATTTTGTTGGTATAACATCAACACCTATCAAGGGTCCCTTCCTATGGCATAAATATTTTTGAAGTAGTTTCCTAAATTAGTTTCTTCAAAACATCAAAGTTTTAAAAAAAAATATTTTTTACCCCATCTGACTATATTTGTTGTGACAAAACACAATATACAAAATCAATGAGATTCAATTCAAATGAACTTTGTATCAATTTTCATACAGAAGGAGTGTTTTTGTGCAATCTTAGTATGTTCAAAAAAACACTTTTTCTGTGATGAAAATGATTATTATTACCATGGAAGATCTCAGTTTTTTTGGTGGAACAAAAGTTTGCAAATTGAGAAATTGACCATGTTTTTCTTGTCAAGATTTTCAAAAGATCCTACCAAATATGGGCATTATTGAGGGCTAGGGAAACTACGGAGACAGTAATCTTTTTGTTTTCAGTCTGATTGATTCCCTATAATAAAATTTAGAGTTCAAAAATAAAAAAAAAACCTGGGCATAAATATTTGTGAATCTTCATCTTTGAAAAATTTTGCGTCCTTTATTTTCGCGAAAAGGTCTGAAATCCGCGAAATCCGTGAAAATTTTTGTTCACGAAAATCTCTGATCCTAAAGTAGTCTAAGCTATATACCATATATACCAAAAAACAATGAAACATAATTATATCCATTATGACAAATACCAACAATAACCATAAATAAACCAACAAAAACAAATAAATATCCACTATGACAAATATCAAAATGAAACCATGCAACAACAATTACTTTCAAGCACAAAATTTTATTTTTTTTATTATTTGCGGCTATGAAAATAGCCGTTTTGACTCACAAGTCCATGCCTGCCATACCATGGTTTCTCTGACAAAATCTTTGCAACAAAACTAGCTATGCTGGGACTTTCGTCTTCAAATAAAAAGGTCCCACTTTAGTTTTCACAATCCACAATCATTTTCACAAGAGCGACCTTTACCTTTGCTGGTATAGCTAGCTATCTAGCTAGGTAGCTTATCTTTTTTGTATAAAACTTTGTAGCACAGATAGCTAGCTAGCTAGCTAGCCGCTAGCTAGCTCTGTACTGCTAGTCAGCTACTATCGTCTAGGTATCTACTACGTATATTTAGCTATTCATTTTTTCAGGTTCTTTCTGGTACCTTGTTTCTTCTTCCAAGTATTTGCTGTACTATCAACAGAAGGTGAACTAGATTATGGTAGAGCAGGAGCAGCATGTTTTGTATTTGCCTGGATTTGTGCACTCTTTCTACTTGCTTTACTCTTTGACACAAAAAAATGTCCTTGCAATGCATAAGTTTGATTGTTTAAAGGAACCTCCGCAAACAAAGTTTCCTATTCCTAGCTTATGTACACTTCATCATAATAATGCCCTCGCCTCTTCAGCTATCATTATATGTGGTGGACCTGTCTATCACCCCCAGTTTAGAACACTGTTTACATTCATTTGCGCAACTGCTTCCGCATGCCAAGTGTCCAAAGTCGTTCGTGCTTTTGGCACACAGGCCACAAACCTCGATCCCAGACGCTCGCGCTAACGCGCTCGCATGTGCACACAAACGACTGAAAGTCTATATACTCCCGTATTTAGTCCGTATACGCCGTAATACGGACGAATACGGACTGAAAATAAGTCCGGATACAGTTGGATTTTGTTCAGTGCTTTTCGAAATGAGACATGCAATGGTGAATCATAAGAACACTAAATTAATGAGATGCAAATCCAGCGAAACCAAAACCATACATCTATCCAACGTGTAGCTCCGCCATTATGGCTTTTAAGAATTATAATTATTGACCTGCTAGAAAGAAAAAAAATTGGTACAATTTTCAAAATTCGTTCATCATCTTTCAAGGTGCATTATCATTATCTTATTATTTTCTTGAAAACTCTTTCAGGGTACCTAGGGATGAACAGAGCAGGAAATAGACTGTCTACTTGGAAATTTATTAATTTGCAAAAGTAAGTAAAAATTAGTTTAATTAAGCTGAAAGTAATAATTTGGGAAGTCGCTATGAATCAGTCAATAATATATACAGTATATAACATAGACACTTTTAAATTCATTTACAAACTATGGTTGGTTAGGGATCGTCTCAAAAATTCGCTTAAATTTGCTTCACAATTCGCTTTAATCCTATTAAATTTCATCTCGGATGAAGTGTTATTGCGCATACTTTATTGCGCAAACCCTTAGTGGTTTAGAGGACAAATAAAACAATAAATAGTGCGATTCGTACTCACAACAGCTATTTTAATCAAGATTTTGTTGCCTGTCAACAAATAGACGAAAATGGTACATTTTGCGTCATAATTGGTTTATAAATTGTAACAATTGCAAAATCTATATACACAAATAGAAGTTCTGGTACAAAGAATGCTCACGAAGTAAAGTTTTGAGTCTTTATCGTAAAAAAAACTAGCTATAGTAAAATAGTGTGCTGTACGTATGTGTATTATATGTGGTAGAAATTTAAATAGTTTATTTAAACGATAATTAAAGGTTACCTCTGATACAAAAACAAGTTTATCTTATTTTAAGCATCTAAATGAATGATGAAAGAATCTTTCCAAATTTTCGAAAAATCTGGTTTCGTTCTCGAGATACAATTTTTAAAAGTGTAAATTTTGTGAGGTCACAAAATGTGCCAACAGCACTACGGAAACCATTAAAAATGTACAGAAAATGGTACGGTTCTTTTTTAGAATTAGTTTTATACAATCTTTCTGAAAGATTATCATTCTACCTTCCCTCAAACACTTTTGTTCTATAGTATAAGAAATAATTTTGCCAGTTATATCCATTTACTTAACTTTCCTTTGTATCAGCCAGGCATTCCCTTACATTCTGTGACGTCACGGTTGTAACAGTTTTAGCATATTCAAACTGCAATATCTCGAGAACGCATTTGTTAGAAAATTTCATATACGTCATCGATATAAACAGTTGTTATGATTCGTACCAACCTCGTTCCCAGCGAAACAAGGTTGGATTCGTACGGGAGTTAGGAGATCTTTCAAGAAAAATACTGTAGACCAGACCACATAATCGTTATTTAAAAAAAAATGACCGGGCGAAATATTGCTACTGAGCAAGGACATATAAAAGCGTCCTGGTACTGAGTCAAGTTTTTTTTCTGATTTTCCACACGCATATCCAGTTAAATGAACCAATCATAGTTTGATGACTTCGAATTCTCCCAATCAAGCAAACGTGCTCTATTTATTTAAACTTTAAAATACTTTATATATAAACTTTATTTTTAAAACTGACACCTTGCTTCAATGAAAATATAAAGTAATCATACATCAAAGTTTCATTATCATTCGATGGATCTTCTTAGTAGAAGAATCTTAGAAGTAGTTTAGGGAACAAATGTTTTTGCGCAAAAAAACATTTCATTTGTAAAATCATAAATTTATGTCTGTATTATCATCATGAAGAAATAAAGAATGGAACACAAAGAGTTTGTTTTGTTTTGTTCTGGTTTGTTGTCATTGTATTGTTGCTTAAAACTTAAAATTAAGCGTTACTACCTGGAATCTTTTTGTATGAAACAAAGCCTTAGGGTATGTACAAACTTATTTTGTACCAGATCAGTTAATTTAGAGGTGCCGAGATGCTTTTTGAACCACAATTTGCTCTTAACATTTTGAGTTCCTTTGGCTAAACTTTTGGCTCTAAAATTGTTTCTACTAAACCGTTTTAGTTCATTTTTTCTTTAAATTTCTTTAAACTTTGCGTAGTTATAGAATCAACGAAATTGTGCTCTGAAGTTCATCGCAAAACACCTCTAAACTCACGAAGGGGGTCCGGAAACTTCGAGTTAAAAAGTTCGAGTTAAAAAAGTTCGAGTTGATAACTCGAACTTTTTTTAATTTTTCAAAATCTTGAAAAAACCTTTAACTCGAAGTTTCTACCAAGAAAAAAATATCTAGTTTAAGTAGAAACTTCGAGTTAATCATGCAGCAAGAATTAAAGAGACAACATCGCTTGAACATACTGTATTTAATACATATATCAACACTTAGGGCACAACACTATATTATTAACAATGAATTAATTAATCACATATAAAAATAGACATTTACAGGTGGCAGCTGTCAAAATTGCAAAATTGAATGCGGAATGATTTTAGTTTCCAATCTTTCTTCTTGTAAATATTTTAAGTTGAGAAGGCGCCATTGTAAGAAAGTATAAGGTTACAACAAGGTACGTTTTCAACCACAACAAGTGATGATCAAGAATGATAAGTCTTGAAGAAAGGTTTATCGAAAGTAAAATTCGACTGCGTTTTAATAATGTCGGCCTGAATATAAACCGATATAAATTAGCCTACATGTCAATTGACTCTGTGATCGGTAGACTGGATAGCTGTCATAATTATGTTAACACACATCCATACATCCATCTATCTGTTGCCTATTTCAAATCTCTCTATTCCTAAGACAGAGAGGAAAAAGCATAAAGTCCAGAAGAAACTTTAGCTACCATATCCGGAAGGGAGTCTGGGACCTATTTTGGTTTTATATGTTTCATTATGCAGAAGTGTATTTTTAATAAAAAGCTTTTTAGTCAAATTAAATTAACTAGAGATTTTTTTACTTGGTAGAAACTTCGAGTTAAAGGTTTTTTCAAGATTTTGAAAAATTAAAAAAGTTCGAGTTATGACGTATTAACTGGAACTTTTTAACTCGAGGTTTAGGGACCCACTCACGAATCTGATCTTTCGAAAATTCACCTCCTAAAAAAACCACACAATATGATATAGTGTTAAGTTAAAAATATATATTAAAATATGCTTCATTCAGTGGCGGATCCAGCCCTAGTCAGAGCAACACGAGGAAGAGCTAAACGTTATAATTCTTAATAGCCGTCAGTATGATGATGGTCTAAGAGACTCGTCTTAATACAGCAAGCTATTAGAATTAATCACTTTGAGCATGCTTTGAATCTCCATTTCAGTGCTGTGACTAGGTAAAACCGTGTTCTGAGTCCGCCACTAACTGTCATTTGGAACAAATTAACTTCAAACAGAGATATTTAATAAAATTATATATTAACTCTTAACTCTTAACTGATGGGCGATTTTTACAACTTATTCCTGATGGGGGGAGGGGCAAAAAAGCCCCCCCCCCCCTATCTAACTTTTGTTCTATAGGCCCACATCATATGAAACTTCTCACAGATGTTCTTTAAACACTTAAGAGTACATTAATATGAAATTAATGACGTCAGCATTGTCTTTCTTGCTGACGTCAGCATTTTCGTATAGTATGGTCTGCATTTTTCATGATTTTCGCAAAAATCGGTTTTTCCCCTGTAACTTTTGATCGCATGCGAATTTTTTCAATCTGATTTGATTTTCTGAAAGGTATTTAGCAGGACTTTCATAAATAAGCAGAATTGGTTAATTTTCACTCCTTCAGGTAAAGAAATTCGCCTAAAAAAATATATATATTCCAATTTTTTGCTACCCCGGTCAAAAGCGGGTCTCATGGACCCCCTGGAAAATCTATTTTCAATTTTTTTTTGTTACTATCCGATAGCTAACAAAAAAATACTTAAAGTACCAAAATTTCAGCTAATTTGATGAAGGCATTCAAAAGATATTCAAAAAATCCGTCTAGGGTGGACATTCCCCCCCCCCCCCCCACCCCCCATCAGGAATAGGGTTAAACAATTTTACCAAAAAAAATGTTGAAAAATAGAAATTTTCATCAGATCCTTGAAATTTTTCTCATACAATGTTTAAAGGATACCTTTTTATGCAGTATTTTACTTTCCTTTCAAAACTGATCTGTTTGATCAAGTTTACATAATTTACACGTTTGGTTCATACAGAGTGATCGGGATAATCCGTTTCGGATTACATGTAGTTATTGACATTTAGAGAAAATATGCATATGATTATTTTCATTTAGAGAAAAATCTGGAACACCTGTCAGAGGCGGATTTAGAACATGCTTTTACTTAGTCACAGCAGTAAGTGGAGTACTCTAAGTCATCATTTTTAATTATATTATATGTATGTCGCTGGGTCTCTAAAGACCCAGCGTCATACATAATATAATTAAGAATTAACAGTAATTATACACCATCGCAATGCTCTGACTACGGCTAGGTCCGCCACTGTCTGTTAATCCAATTTATCAACCTTCACAAATACGGATCCAGAAGCGTAAAAAGTGTAAACCATTAAAATTTCAATGAAATTTTAATCATTTTACGCTTTTTTCGCAGGTGTTTGCCTACTTTTTGATCCGATCCTGCTCTATTAGAAAACACAAGACAACCTCAACTATTATGTTTTTCTTAGAAAACAGCCGTTTTACCAATTGCATAACAGGATTTGCCATGCAATCTGTGAAAACATGAACCGATATCCCAATGCGGCCAAAAAGAAACTGAGAAAACAAAAGTCTAAACACAGTTAGGTTTACAGTTGAATCCCGATAAGTGGAAGCCGGATAAGTGGAATCCCGATAAGTGGAACCCAGATAAGTGGAACTCCACTCCGGCTAAGTGGAATATTTACCGGTCCTTTGGTTGTTTGTTAGCCTCCCTTTCTACTTCGAATAAGTGGAACATTCGCTAACTGGAACCATTTTTGCAGGTCCCCTCAGGGTTCTACTTATCGAGATTTCACTGTATACATAGCATATAGATATTTACTAAAACGTAAAACAAAGAAACACAAGTAGAAAAAATATATATATAAATAAAACAAACAAAAATGTTAAAATAAAATACGATATATGTCAAAACTAAAAATAATATTAAAATTGCAGAAACAAATTTGATGCTATTCAATTTATCACAACCATTAGAAATTCGCATCGGGTTACATATGATAATTTGACTTTAGAGAAAATCTGCATGTAATACATTCGGAATAATATCAACTCAAATAATTATACGCATATAATACGGTTTCATTACGCTTATTTATCTTGGTTGCCTGGTGTTTTCCGACAGTTTCCGAGGTAAACACAGATGGATTTAAGAAACGATAAAATAATTTATAATATAATCAAGTGGAATAAATTCCTTTTGTGTCGGACCTTGGTAAAACAATTAACTACCAATACTCGATATAGATTTGATTGTCAAAAGAGATGTGAGTAGATACAAAATCATTAACGTTCGTAAAAACGTGGTGAAATACTTCATTTACGCTGCATAAAAAGATATGATATTTTACCAAACAAGCTGGAAATATATTTTATGAAAGAAGCTGGAAAGAAGTTTTACTCCAGATCGATGCAGGTTGTATGACAAAACTATTAAAGTAAAATTTCATTTGTTATGCAATGGTATATGTCATTTTGAAATTTTATTAGCAGAAATGTAGGGCTACATATATAATACATTATGGCACGTTATTTGTTTATTAGCAGAAATGTAGGACTACATATATAATACATTATGGCACGTTATTTGTTTAGGGACTGTCTACAAAATTTCATATGGAAATTCGTATAAACTGTCATGCAGAAGGAGTGTATTTGTGCATACTTTGTATGCACAAAAACACTTCTTTTGTGATGAAAATGGTACGATTTGCACATTATTTGGATAGTATTTCTTTGATTGCATATATCAATTAAGTGTCATCTGTTACCAACTCTTATACGTACTGAACGATATCTGTCTCGTTCAAAATTCGAATCTGGTGGTTCGACTTCAAATGATGACTTATAGATTCCTTCATCATTACATATTGGTGTATTTGTCAAATATTCTTGTATTTCTTCATTACGCTTATACTGACATTCTTTATTCTTTAAACTCATTATGTCTTTAATTTGTTTTGATAATTGCCAGAATTTTTCAAAATTTATAAGATTATTCGGTAACCGGTCTTTTATACCTTCATTTAAAAAGAAAACATCTTTAACAAGAATTGAAAATACTGGTATAATATTATCATCTGGACCGCTAGTAATTAATCTTTCTTTTAGTATATCACGGTATCTTCTGAAATTACCAGATGGTGAAAGATCAGATTCTAGTTTACGGAATCCATGTTGATTTGCTTTCTGCCATGTTTTTTTCATACGACCTACAGCATTCATGTTTAGTCCGACAATAATTGCCATTAAAGAGTTGAAATTTCCACGTTTATAACAATGCTTCCCAACATCGATGAAAAAGTTTATTAATTTTCTTCGTTGCCGTTTAATTGGACACATACATATTTCTGTAGCTACTAAATAACTTAAACGATTAAACCAAGTTACGTATAATTCTAAAGTTGAAGTTCCAGCTGCAGATAAGTCTAACCGGCTACAAGTTATACTTTGTGCAATAAATTTCTCAACAAACTGTTCAGCATTTATTTTCGACATTTTATCTAACTCAACGATGGTGAGTTGATCAGCAAAAATAGATGGATCTTTACATACATCAAATAATAATCGATCCTCTTCATCGCATTGTATATGAAATTGATTAGCTAATTCTACATATTGTAAAAGTTTTTGAAATTTAGTTACAAGTTTCTTAGTGATCATATTTATTGAGCTTGATAAATCAGGATTTACTGAAGTACATAATTGACTACATCGACTAAACTGTGACATCATTAATTTATCTTTAAAATCATACGAAAATAATTCACTCCACTCCACAAGTAAAAGAACAAAATTTTTAACAATACCCATAGAAATTTGTTTTTCTTCTTTAATTGAAGTTTCTATGACGTCACCAATTGTTTTTAATACATTATAAGGAGGCATGAAAAGCCGAGAACATAATATAAATGTGAACACGTAGTTTTGATCTGGCATATAGTCATGCGTTGGAACCATTAATCGTACCAATTCATTTATACGACCACTGACTACTTGGCCTTCGTGATAATTTAATGTCTAAAAAAAAGAGGATGTATTATCAGTTATGTAAGGGACCCTCCACAAAATTCGTATCGTAATACGAAGCATTTTCATCACAGAAGGAGTATTTTTGTACATACTAAGTATGCACAAAAACACTCCTTCTGTATGAAAATTGATACGAATTCCAATACGAACTTTGTGGACGGTCTCTAAGATGTAGTCTAAGATTTTTACCTCAGATGAAGTGTTGTTGTGCATACAAAGTATGCGCAATAACCCTTCATCTGAGATAAAAATTGACAGGCATGAAAGCGAATTTATAAAGCGAGTGTTTGAGACGGTTCCTTACGTCTTCGACACCAAACGAGTTAAAGAATCTTCAGTTACACGAAGAAAATCAGCAGAAACGACAAGTCGTACATTATATTTCAGCCAGTCCATTCATGTTAAATCATAAACCATTTTAGAACTAACTAAATACTACTGTAGTGTTGGTTAAGTCATGAAAAATACATTTTAATAAATAAGAAGTCGAAATGAAAGAGCTTTTAGGATCATAAAATACATTTTTATATCAGAATTCAATGATACATATATCTGTTTTAGTTATTTTTCTATTTCAATACCAAAGGCGCTTTTGCGGGAACATAGTTTAGTACCGTCCATAGAATTTATATCAATGAATGTGAATCCACACCAATTCTCATGCAGATGACATGCCTTTGCACATACTTCCATTCTGGCACACAACGCTAAAACAACGTTGTAGCATTGTTACTACAACGTTCAACCCCAGCTGGTACACAACGTTTTAACAACGTTGTAGCAACGTTATTACAACGTTAAAACGTTGCAATAACGTTGCTACAACGTTGTTTTAGCGTTGTGTGCCAGCTGGGACTTTGTAATAAACATTGCTACAACGTTGTTTTAACGTTGTGTGCCAGCTGGGTTAGTAAACACAAAGGCACTTCCTCTGGACGAGAAGTGGTGTGGATTCACATCCCCAAATATTGAAAAATAATATTACCTCAGAATGATTAGCATTTGAAATTTTAGGTGATGGACGAGCTAATGTTGAGTCATCATATTCTCCAGTCCCTTTCTAAAGAAAAAATGAAAGTAATTTTACAGTAAACTTTAAATTAAGATTGTAGTCATATAGCAGAAATCAAACAATGATTCGTAATCACTTGATCTTAGGGTCCGTCTCAAAAATTCGCTTAAATTCGCTTCACAATTCGCTTCATTCCTAATAGTTTCCACCTCAGATGAAGTGTTATTGTAACACTTACGTGTTACAATAACACTTCATCTAAGGTGAAAATGATCTTACATCTTCGGCAATAAAGGATATTTAGGAACAGTCCAAAAAGACCCAAGGAATGAATACAATAATATATTCTTACAAATTTCGAAAGCAGCCAGTGGTAGCTGTTCGTCAAAAAAGGTGTTCATCAGTCACTTTTCTCCTGTGAAATTGCACGTGTTCGTCAATTTTACAGAAAATAGTTCTCCTGTG
>JAUCNQ010117363.1:0-11003 GCA_032352715.1 Bougainvillia muscus
GTTATTGTAACACGTAAGTGTTACAATAACACTCCATCTTAGGTGAAAATTATTAGGAATGAAACGAATTGTTAAGCCAATTTAAGCGAATTTTTGAGACGGTCCCTAAGATAGTCCAAACACACATGCAAACACGTTTTGTGAACTACGTCAATCTGTCACGTTATAGTTGTTATTACTTATTTATATTTTCGATTGATAGTTATTGAAGACATTCATTCATGTATCGATTAATAATATTAATAATATATTAACTTCGTACAGAAAAGAAAGCGTCTATAAAAAACAAACCATCAAATAAATTTACATTGATTTTAATGTTGATTGCTTTTTCAATTTAAAAAGTATAACAAGCAGTGGTGGATCAAGATCTAGTCAGAGCAAGCGGATGAAGAACTAAAAGTTTTTTGTTCTTAATAGCTTTCTGTATGACGATGGGTCTTTAGAGACCCATCATCGTACAGAAATCAATTAAAAATAATGACTTTTAGTCTCCCTTTTATTACTGTGACTAGGGACTCGTTTACATGAAAAATCGTTGCGTGCGAAATGAACTGTCATGGCTTCTGTGTTTGGTTAAATTTTTCCGACGGAAAAATTTAACCAATTACAGAAGCCATGACAGTTCATTTCGCCTATAGAAAGTCTTCATGTAAACGAGTTCTAAGCAGAAGTAATGTCTTGAACACGCTTCTGACAAGAAAAGAGTCAGTGGAGGATCCCGCATAAGTCAGAGCATCACGATAGAGAACTGTTATTGTTAATTCCTAATAGGTTAATTTATGAAGATAAGTCTAACGAGTGCCATTGTCATGTATTCGTCGATTAAAGATTAACTACTTTGAGTATCCATATTACTGTTGTGACTAAGAAAAGGCATGTTCTGAATCCTCCTAAAAGGGTTTTTTAATGGTATATTTTTTTTTACTATGGGTTGTTATGTGTGTCCGATACAGTGGCGGATCCAGCCCTACTCAGAGCAACACGAGGAAGAGCTAAAAGTTTAATTCTTAATAGCCTTCTGTATGATGATGGGTCTAACAGACGCATCTTCATACAGAAAGATATTAGAATTAATCACTTTGAGCATGCTTTGAATCTCCATTTCAATGCTGTGACTAGGTAAAAGCGTGTTCTGAGTCCGGCTCTCCGATAGATACTGCATGCTATTCAGTTGGATAGCATCATTTCTTCAATATCACTACATAATAAATTATGTTTTGCATTAAGGATTTTATCAAGCAACCTACTAAAATCTGGAGTTAAACTCTACATTTTAGTAGGTTATTTTGATAAAATTGTTAAAGGATAACATAACATGTGGAGTAAGTGAAAAACAAACGTAACCGTATGAAAAGTAATGTTATCTATTAACGATTTTATCAAACCAGCTACTTAAGTTTTGAATTTTCAGCATATCTTAGAAAATTGTTTGGTAAAATGGCTAATGGATAACATTAATTGTGATCCAGTATTTTTAGTAATTAGGAGCTGTAAAGAACCGGGCAACAACCACGAATTCTCTCAATAAATCAGACTGAAATCTTTTACCACTAAATATATATATCACAACTTTATCCATACGTTACTACAAACATGACCTTCACGTGGCTACAGCTTGTGCGAGAGAAAGATATAGAATAATTGTCCAATAAGAATGCAGAAGATAAGTCACATGTACGCAACATAACCCTTCTTCTACAGACTTTATGTAAGACAACTTCACTGAACGCAACAGGACCGGTTTTATATTGAAGTGGACAAACTATTTTTTCTTGTGATGTAATAGACCAAGACCACTCTTCAAAACTTCTTTGTCTCATTGTCATAATTTTGGCTCTTTGTCTCTTTCACATAGTCGTTCCTCAGCTAAACTGTCTACGGATACTACACCTCGGAAACACTTTTCAGCGCCCTACTCGATTCTTTCCTTGCTACTTCTCATTTATGAAACCGTCTTCCGCCCTCCTGCTTTCCTTCTGAGTGCAACCTCTAGTGGTTCAGCGGTGTTCATCATCATCAGTCTTTTTTTCCTGAAACATTGAAGACTATTTACATTGTAGTGGTCCTAAGATCTTCTAACGAGTGCCTGCTTTTTTTTAAAACGTTTTACTCACATCATTTCTCGATAGAATATTACTTGATATGTTAAATTATATTAGATATAACATTTGTTGACGGAAGAAACTCGAACTCGAATATTAAAGTAATTATGAAAAAAGAAATAAATATACTACTCGCATGTATCCATATTATTGTAGAAGCTTCGTATCATAAATTAATCAAAACAAATGATTTCCCTCAAAATATAATGTTCAATGAAAGTTCCACAACATTAACTTCTTGTACGTTGTTATGTCAGAACCATCATTTATCTGCAGTATTTGAAAACGATACATGTTGGTGTTTTAAACAAGACAATCTGTTAACGGATATAGAAGAAGTACCAGATGGAATATATTCACTTTTACAAGAAGAACAGGTAAATCCAGTGGCGGATCTAGCCCTAGTCAGAGCATTGCTATGGTATATAATAACTGTTAATTCTTAATTGTATTATGTATGACGCAGGGTCTTTAAAGACCCAGCGACATACATAATATAATTAAAATTAATGACTTTGAGTACTCCACTTACTGCTGTGACTAAGTAAAAGCATGTTCTAAATCCGCCTCTGAAATCTTTTGTGTATTTTGTGATAAAATGTATGTAAATTACAGTGGCGGATCCAGTGCTTGAAAGTAGGCAAGTACCTACGAAGAAGTGTAAAACGATTAAAATTTCAAAGAAATTTTATGCGTTTTACACTTCTTCGTAGGTGTTTGCCTACTCCTGGATCCGACCCTGAATTATTTTTATCATATAGCAGCCAAGGAGCCCTCCTCAATTCGGAAATATTTTAAAATTTCCAGAAATATATTTTAAATACAGAAATTTATTTATTTATTTCTGGATTTTGTAAAAATATTTCTGGATTTTAATTATATTTTCGGATTTAAATTATACTTCTGGATTTTAAAAATATTTCCAGATTGGCCCTCCTCGGCTTCCAATTTATCACTGTATGCTTAACTCCAGATTTCTTGATAAAATCCTTAAAGGAAAGCATCATTTTTCATGCAGTGCATATAACGTCATAAGTACTAGAGGCGGACTCAGAACACGCTTTTATTTAGTCACAGCAGTAAGAGGGATACTCAAAGTCATTAATTTTAATTACTTTATGTATGACAATGGCTCTCTAAAAGCCCATTGTCATACACTCAACGCCACGAAGGCCGCATAAAATATTCGCGGGATTATCGTCCCATTTCTTAGTGTTCATCATAGGCGGACTCAGAACAAGCTTTTCCTTAGTCAAAGCAATAGAATGGAGATTAAAAGCATGCTCAAACTTATTAATTTTTAATTGCTTTTGTATGATAATGGGTCTTTAAAGACCCATTATCATACAAAAACTATTAAGAATTAAAACGCTTAGTTCTTCATCGTGCTGTTCTGACTAGAGCTGGATCCGCCACTGTTCATGCAAGTAAGTCTAGAAGAAAATCTCAATTTAAGTGATATTCTGCTGAGTTTGCAGTTTTGCTTAATCTTGGTTAAAGTTATCATTTTTATTAAATCCAGGGGTAATGAAAATGCTTTTCACAGTACTCGTGTTCTAGTCAGAACAGCACGATGAGGAACTAAACTTTTTAATTCTTAATAGCTTTTATATGATAATGGGTCTTTAAAGACCCGTTACCATACAAAAGCAATTAAAAATTAAAATGTTTAGTTCTTCATCGTGCTGTTCTGACTAGGGCTGGATCCGCCACTGAACTAGGTCTGAATCCACTACTACAATAAGAACATCGATGACTGTGTTAGGGGTAGATAATACATAAAATATTGATTTTACGCTGATCTTTCACAGAAATAGAGCAGGTGAATATAGCTTTTATAAGGTCGTAGCCAGTCTTAAAACTGCAATACTGCAAAGTGCTTGAGCCCTCTTGAAGATAGTCCAAACGCTCGTATTTTTTTATTATTTTTTCATTGAAAGTGGGTGAGAAACATAGTTGCCTTAAACTCTCTATAATTCGAACTCTTACGGAGAAGAAAATAATTGTTTAAATTACGGAGTAATCGAATTATGGGAAGTTGGCTTATTTTGAAAAACACTTCACAGGGAATGAAAACCTGTTCGACTTATAGGGTTTTCGAATTATGGAGGTAATTATAGAACGTCCACTGTATGCAATACTAATTTATAACAACTACAATCCTTCCCATAATCTATTGCAACTTGCCGTTTTCCTGGCTTTGGGAAGAAATGTATGGAGTTATATGTGGGACTTTATTCATAACATGTTTCGTCGTGTCGTAACATTGTTCGTCGTGTCGTGTTTCCAGTTTTCGTCGTGTCGTAAGGTATTTCATCGCGTCGTACCGTGCTTCGTCGAGTCATGTTTCCAGTCGCAACATCTTTCGTCTTGCCGAAACGTTCTTCATCGTGTTCTTTACTTCGTGTCGTGTTCTTTACTTCGTGCCGTGATTTATTGGTGAATTTTTTACACGAGTTTATTATTTCGTGAATTTTTTACATATGATACATATGAACGCCGTAAATAACCGTTAAACAACCTAGGTGTTTATTTGAAAATATATGCTTACCTAGGGTTTTAATTTGGGAAGGGCGTAAGCATTGGAATCGTACGAATCACACCGAGACTATTAGGGTTATCTCACGGAGATAAAATTCCGATGGTCGAAACGCGTATGCTGGCCTTTTTATGTGAATACCACATGCGCTTTACTTTTCCTTGTGCTTCTATGCCATTGGTTTGAAAAATGATCAAGTTATTTTTTCAGGGCCATAACTCTTTTCTCTGCAATAAAGCTGTTAGCCCAAATGGAATTCTAGATATGACCATGATTCTATAATCACTGAAACAGCACTGAAATTGAGATTTAAAGCATGCTCAAAGTGATTAATTCTAATAGCTTTCTGTATGAAGATGGTTCTCTTAGATCCATCATCATACAGAAGGCTATTAAGAATTAAAACGTTTAGCTCTTCCTCGTGTTGCTCTGACTATGGCTGGATCCGCTACTAAATCCAGTCCTATTCTGTCTATCCTAGCTAGACGTTTTTAGCTTAATTTATGATAATGGGTCTTAAGAGACCCCTCATCATACATTCAGCAATTTAAAATTAATTAATTTGAGTCAGTGTTTTATTGCTCTAACTAACTAAAACGGTGTTCTGAATCTGCAACTGTCTTGGTCTGAATCCGCCACTATAAGGCTGGATGAATTATGGACTATAACGTCTAATTTCTGCAATAATAATGATATATCATATACTTCTTTCAAATGATATATATCATCTAATTCTGAGATTCATTTACACATCCTTATCTTTTTAGTATTACAAGCCATGTAATAAGCATTGTTACAGTGGTCAATGTGTGATGTGGAACAATAAGCAACAATATATTTGTCGCCAAAAAGGTATAATGTAAAGTATAATGTAAAGTCTTAAACGTTCGCTCCAGTACAAAATCAAGTTGAACTCATCTGAAAGTTCTTGACTAGTGATTAATAAATCTTTTGAAATTCTTTAAAACGTTTGATACTGGATTTCTGATGTAACAATGTAGATCTGGTACGTTCAGCAATTTTTAAAGGAGCTTGGGTGAGTCAACATAACCCAGCTGGCACACAACGTTATTGCAAATTTCAATATCTTTTTAAAGGTAAAAGTCAAGTTCTAGATGAGGACTTATATAAGGACACGTTTACATGGAAAATCGTTGCAGAATGAACTCTCATGGCATCTGTGATTGGTTAAATTTTTCCGACGGAAAAATGTAACCAATCACAGAAGCCATGACAGTTCATTTGGCCTATAGAAAGTCTTCATGTAAACAAGTTCTAATTAAAATTACCAGATACGTAACATATAAAAAGAATTACTATTTTTCAGCATATTTACCAATCTATCTCATGACATCACAAATTTGACTTCTTTCTTTGAGTTTGTTAGAATATCTTGAGAACGAATCAATATTTTTCTCCATATCTTTCAGATAAGCTCAACCTGATTTTGTATGGGAGGTACCCTTGAAACCATTGCTATAACAATTAGATATCGTTTTGCCTAAAATGTGACCGGCAAGATCTTTTAATACAATATGTAGCAACATGTCTAAGAGTATGTATATCATTTTGAGTAAGATGTATAATGCCACGAAAAGGATTGATTTAGCAATAATAAAGCTATAACTATAAATTCGTAGGTGCCGTTCGTCTCAAAATCGCTTTATAACTATCAAGCATCTATAACTGAGTTTCTATTTTAGTGATGTCAGTGGCGGTTCCAGCCCTAGTCAGAAGAACACGAGGAAGAGCTAAACGTTTAAATTCTTAATAGCCTTCTGTATGATGATATGTCTACAGAGAGCTATTAAAATTAATCCTTTTGAGTATGCTTTGAATCTCCATTACAGTGCTGTGACTAGGTAAAACCGTGTCCTGAGTCCGCCTCTGTCCCCTCAGACGAAGCTTCTTTGGGATCCTTATGGTTTGTCTCACGTTTTGGGACGGATAGGCCTGGGTGATCAGAGGCAGATTTAGAACATGCTTTTACTTAGTCCCAGCAGTAAGTGGAGTACTCAAAGTCATTAATTTTAATTACATTATGTATGTCGCTGGATCTCTAAAGACCCAGCGTCATACATAATATAATTAAAAATTAACAGTAATTATACACCATCGCAATGCTCTGACTAGGGCTAGATCCGCCACTGGATAGGCCTGGGTGATTCCAATGCATAATACCATTTATAGTAACATATAGTAATATTTGTTTAATAATGAACCGTCCATAACATTCGTATTAATTTTCATACAGAAGGAGTGTTTTTGTGCATACTGTAGCATGCACAAAAACCCTTCTTCTGTGATGATAAAGTTAAGATAACGATACGAATTTTGTTGACGGTCCTTAAGAAGTGGAAGTAAATATATATGTAGCTACAAATAAGAAATTAACTCATTCAGTGCCGCAAGCTGATTACCAATCATTGTTTGATTTTTGCTACTTCTGTGGCAGAAATCATACAATGATTAATAATCACTTGCATCTTCCGCAATGAATCAGTTAAGAGCTTCTCTATAACATACATCTTTGTTGAATATATTAATACAATAATTATTTCTTTAGATCTATTCGAAATACAGAAAAGTTTTGTTTGTTACGGAGCAAGAGATGATCAATATGGTGAATTCAGAGTACAACGAAGTGGTAACATTACTGATTTGAAACTTGTACACGCGAACGGATCACATACGTGTTGGATTGGAATATTACCAAATGTATATTTTGGTTGTGATGGTGAAAGAGGAGCACTTTACGGTAAAGAGAAAGTTGGTATTGTCATATCTGACGAAAATAGAAATCAATTAATGCCAAACGAGAACATAAATCGTTATGGATATTATATGTTACCAGGTTATGATGCAAAGTCACCTTTTATTAAATTTGAAAACTATAATATTCCAGTAGAAGAAGGACAATATTTAAGGATATGGTTTGGTGAAGATTTTGTTAATGCTATAGAAGTGGATAATGCAGGACGTACTTGTGTTCATGTATATATAAGATTTGCAGACCAATGAATAAGTTTTCTATTGCATAATACCGTAAATACTATTCTTAACACTTATTTAGCGTCCATATCTAATAAGCGCCATGGGTAAAATTTCAATTTACCAATCAGCACCCTCGTTTAATTAACGCCTATATCTACTTAGCGCCCCGTCGCGTTGGACGCTTAATTTTAAGAGTGCTTTGATATATGTGGCACTTATTTGAAAAAAGCTTTAATTTTTCATCAAAGATGCATAAAGAGATAAATTTCCTTCGAACATTTTCAATATTCGTCAAAAGATAAGTAAATACACCAGGATATTTCTGTATACCTCCGTCCTCTTTGCGTTTTAATTCCAATTCTGCTCTATTGTTTCCTTGCCTTTCGGTGTCAATATGCTTTCTTGGGACCGGAAAAAGCACGTTTGTACTAGCATCGTAAATGAAACATTTATTGAGGGCCCGTATTTAATAATCTCCCAATGTAAGAATTGCGCCCAGGGTGCTAAATAGAGTATTTACCGTGTATTTCAAAGATGGATTTATTCTTTAGATTTATAAATTAAAAAAATAATAGTTTACAAAGAAGTGGCGGACTCCATTTGCCCATTCCTAAAATATAGACTCAAAGGCATTAAAATTTTAATAGCTTTATGTATAAAGATGGTTCTCTACAGACCCCTCACCATAAATACAGCTATAAAGAATAAACGAATTGTGCACTTTATGTCACAAGAGAAGCGTAATTGCTATCAACTTCTTTTGTCACTTGTAACATGAATTATTGTCCTCTGATCTTGTCATTGGGTAACAGAAGAATTTAATCTAAGGTTGATGGTCTGTACAAAAGAGCATCTCTTCTTGTTTTGGATGCCAATCATTCGTCCGATATACCTTCAGCTCACAGAATATTCAGCGAAATGCTGCCGAAGGAGGTATATAACAAGAAACAAGGTCTGAAACCACTCTTCGAGGGAAATGTTTTTCCTTTCCAACAGGATAAAGCCCACGAACTTCGCAGTGGTAAGAGCCTTGTCCGTAGCCGATTTTTTTCTTTCCTTCGGTATCTACAGGCCCACTAACTAACCAACCTAACTTTGAATTAATCGCAACCAAACCAGAACAATCATCCTTTCTTCATCTCACCATCCACTAACGACCAATACACATCAGCCCCAATCAAAAAACTATTTCACCCTTTACTCCACCACTATCACCCAACACCAAGGTCTGTAAAAACGAATGTTGTTTTACATCTAAATCCAAAAACTGTCCACAAATCTCCCCACAAATGTTTAATACACCATACGCTTTAACGTAAATAAACTCACCATCTAATGTTTTTAAACCTGTTTCATACTCATTTATTTTCATAAATTCACCAATGTCCTTTCCAAATGCTTTAACTGTTATATTCCTTGTAGAAATTGCAGTTAGTCCTTACTTTTCAACAACTCGTTCAGAAATGTATGTTCTTTGCGAGGATGAATCAAAAAGAATTCTGATGTCTAAACCTTTCTGCTTCGTTGGTTTAACTATTTCGCCGATTGTGGTTTGCAGCATAACAGACGTTTTCTGATCAATTAACGTTGTATGATTTGAGTTACCTTTAGGGTTTTTACATAACGCGGTGTGATGATCTGGTGATTGACATTTGTAACATTTTCTTGGGTTTCTACAGTTTTGCTTGGTATGACCTTGTCTCAGACAACCAAAACAAAGTTTATTTCTTTTCAAAATTTCAAATCTTTGAGCGGTGTCGGTGACGGTGTTACACTGATCACTGTAATGGTCATCCTTGCAGAATGCACAATGCTTTCTTAGAATATTTCTGTTATCGATTTTCGGTTTCCCTTTAATTTCCTTTTTGATTTCCTCTATTGAATTGGCCAATGTTTGTATCGTAAATGGTTGATCAGATTCATCCTTAAGTTTTTTCTGCTCTCCTACGTTGGGTGTCATTGAGCAATTATCACGAGCGTCGATTTCATCTTTGATGCACTATAAAAATTCATCTAGTCTCCAATTTTCCTTTCCTAGTTTACGACTAACTTCCAAACGAATTTCTTGTGGTAACTTTTCTTGTATAATGGGGGTTTCCATAGTTGCTTTTTAACAAATCCAAGGCGTGCTTGCAATTAACACTTGCGAGTGAAAATCCTTCGATGCACTTTTTAGCTGCTTTCACCAAAAAACTACTCAAGTATTGAAACTTTTGTACCGGTGTCAAATCTGTTCGTTTATCCACGGATTATTCAAACGAGTCAATAAATGTCTGCCATTTAAGTGGACTGCCATCAAATTCTTCAATGCTTAGAGTTGGTAATTTTACTGTTTTTACACTGTCTTTTTCATGTCTTTTTCCTTGAATCTCAGAGGTACCATTGTTCAAATATGCCTTGATTTTATTTATAAACTGAGTAAACGTTATTTCAAATTCTGCAGAAGAAGTAATCTCTACTTCTATATCATCGGGTTCCAATAATTCTAAAATCTGATCATCTAAATTTTTCAGCGTTTTTCCTTTTTCCGTTAACGTACTCAACGTAGCCACTAGTTCAGGCTACGAAGTTCATCATTTTGATCTAACAGTTCGTCACATTTCTACATCAAATTTTTTGTTACTAAATTTTTCAACGCTGATCTTCTACGCTTCATATTCGTTAGGTCCACCATTTTCAACTAAATATCAACAACACTACAATTTCTCGAATCAGTTCATCAATTTTACGAATAATAACAACAACTACTATCAACAGCAATAAATTTTCATCCGGCTCGACGGACCATGTAAGTTTTATCTCTACCTTCTGGTTCAAACAGGGTAAATATAACGCGATTTTACAACAAACTAAAAAATACATCTCTTCTCTTCAATGACTGTATCTCCCTACTGGCTCACGTGTGAAAGACAACTGCTTCAGCGTATGCGTACAGGACGTGAGAATGCCCGGAAACGATTGAATTTCTCAATGTATGACATTTTCAGAAATTTTAATTTTAATTTCTCAAAATGCGCTAAAATTTGATACCCGTGTCCGAGAATGACGTCATTTTACAACCTTGTCGTCCAAATTTTAGTCACAAAAAATTAGGCTATAACTCTTTCTGGAAAAATTTTTAAAAACCGCAAAAATCGTTATCGCAAAAAGTTTCGGAAGGTGCATATATGCCCCCCCCCCCCTCCCCCCGATGGGGCAAATAGGGTTATGGTTCGTCTCAAAAATTCACTTAAATTCGCTTCACAATTCGCTTCATTGTCACCTTAGATGAAGTGTTAATGTGCGTACAAAGTATGCACAATAACACTTCATCTGAGATGATAATTGACAGGAATGAAGCGAATTGTGAAGCGAATTTAAGCGAA
>JAUCNQ010117374.1:0-11003 GCA_032352715.1 Bougainvillia muscus
ACCCAGCGACATACATAATATAATTAAAATTAAAGACTTTGAGTACTCCACTTACTGCTGTGACTAAGTAAAAGCATTTTCTAATTCTGCCTCTAAAATGCACGTAACTTCTATAAGAAAGCTAGAAATAAAATAAAAACAATGATGCGGAAAACTAAAAGAAAAGTTGAGAAGAGTATTAAATAATCCTAAAGCCTCGTGTGTACACATGAGGAATAATCTTAAAACCAAATCCGGCATCGCACCACTCCTGGAAAGCCCAAATGACAAATCCTCGATGAAATTTGGGGATCAAGATAAAGCCAACATTCTCAAAACACAATTTTCAGTAGTGTTTACAACGGAGCCAGAGAAGGAAATGCCAACCTTTAATAATCGAACCAATGTTAGTATTAATGACATGCAAGTAAGGGAGGTGATGGTTAACAGAAAACTACGAAATCTAAATGTCAACAAATCGTGTGGACCAGATGAAATACACCCAAGAATGTTAAAAGAACTGGCTGTCTACCTCTCTGGACCCATTACCCTAATGTTAAACGAATCACTTGCAGAAGAATGCATACCCAACAACCGGAAAGAAGCTTTCGTACCACCAATCTTCAAGAAAGGTGACAGAAAAAGGCTGAAAATTACCGAACAGTAAGTATCACATTTATTGTATGTAAGTTTATAAAATCTTTATAAAAGACTCGGTACTGCACCATCTGTAAGCAGAAAACCTTATATCATCCAAACAAATTTGTTATTGGCAGATCAACAACAACTCAACTATTATCATACATCGGCACGTGTATTGAGACAATTGTGGATGGCGGAGGTGGACGCTATTTACTTTGATTTCCACATTGAAGGTTGATAAAGAAACTGGCAGCATATGGCATCTATGGTAAATCCTAAACTGGATAAAAGAATTTTTGAAAAACCGTACACAAATTGTTAAAGTAAATGGAGTAGATTCGTATTCAGCACCTGTCTTAAGTGGAATACCCAAAGGCAGTGTGCTTGGACAACTATTGTTTGTTATTTACATAAATGACCTACCAGACAATGTGAAATCTGATGCGTTTCTGTTTGATGATGACACCAAAATACTCCGTAAGATAACTGTAAAAATTGACGCCATTATGCTTCAATCAGATGTAAACTCACCTGAAGACTGGTCACGGAAATGGGTATTAACGTTTCATCCTGAACGTAAGAATCAAGTTAGTTTAATTGACAAAGAAATATCGTATTATAGTACTACAGTTGACTTCCGATGAGTGGAACCCTGAGGGGAACCGGCGAATATTCCACTTATCCGAAGTTGGCATTAGATCCGCTTAGAACGAGCACAGCGGGGTGGAAAAGCCTTAGAAGTAGCATGGGGCATTAAAATTGGTTTGGAAGAGGCTTAGGCCACTTTCTACTAACTCAGGTACAACGCCTTATTTCTGCAACGATGAAAATGCTTTTCGATTGACATTGATTGACCCTTTGAATCGACTCCAGGTTGGTTGACGATCAACAGCTAATTAAAGTCGAATATTCGAATTTTGGCATGGATGGGTTTACACTTAGTTTATTAGTTCTCTGATGAAAGATTAAACAATAAGATTAACAATATTTTTAAAATCTTTAGAAATAAGAACCCAGGCCATGAAAGTCTTAGGGACGTTTATTTGGCCCTGGGGATCCGAAAAAGGGTTCCACTTATGGAATGTTCCAGTGATCCAGGGTTCCACTTATCCAAAGAGATTAACAAGGCTTTGTTAATCTAAATCCAAGGGACTCCAAGCGAAAGTTCCACTTATCCGGGGTTAAACTTATCGGGATTCAACTGTATTAGCTAGCTAACCGTGATCTAAGGGCATATCAAGTATTAGGCACGAGATATAAACTGGAATCAATGCATTGGCATTGTCGATGTTAACATTGTCTAAACCAATCTATCTCAAAGCAAAGTTTACGCAACTTCGTACACAGGGCCACCTGTCTAATCAATAAACAATGCCTGAGATACAAGGTTGCAATCTTTCATTATAATTTTATAAATGTAACCGTTTAATCAGATCTAAAATTACGATTTTCGTGAATGTTTAATGTCAAATGTTTGAACCACTTTGGGTAAGATATATAATCTTCGTATGTATGAATACTGTGAGTATGTCATGACAAGTTTTGTTAATACGTGTAGGAAATGGCTGTCAAAAAAATAGTTGCGAAAAGTTACGGATAAACTTAAGGAAATGATCAATGTTCCGGTTTGCGAAGACCGACAATATTACTTCTATGTTAAACAATCCATTGCGTGAGCTGTTTTGGTAACCCCCTGAAATAATATGAAAAACTTGCCGTTTACATACTATCTAGATCTTTAATTACAATATAGTAGGTTATAAGTGCGGAAGCATCCATCCAGAGGTGTTCTTCAAAATATCTGTTCTGTAAATATGCAGCAAATCTCTAAAAAATCGAGCATGGTGGAGTGCATTTTTAGCATAGTTGCAGGCTTTAAGCAATGGAGATTTTACGCACCGTCTGCACTACGACAGTATCACTGTATTTACCAGTGTCCATATATGCTTCTTGCATTATATACTTCAGGATGGAATACATGTAGCCTATAGACACAAAGGTGATATCATCTTTGCCGTTGTAAGATACAGATTATTTGTTTTAAACTGAAAATATATTTTTATACTTCTCTGTTTTAAACATTGCCATTTTCTCTTTAATCTGTTCTCCTGCAACCTTTTCAAGCATGTTCTGAACCCACCCCCGGTTCCCATGTCAAATTTAAAGCTAGCCTTTTACGCCTTTTACGCACAGTATAATTATCTTCTATTCCATATTTCCGGATTTTATGAAACAATTACGAAATAAAATATTGCAGCAAATAAATATTTAATTTATAATTTAATTGGAAATATTAAAAAAGTTCGTTAAATAATTGCTTATCCCATGAGACCCCGGAAATTGAAAATAATATAAAGCGTCTATTACATCTGTTTATCAGTCTGTTTTATCAGTTAAATACTTAATTTGTTTTTCACTTGTGGCTTACATTTGAGAAGGGTTAGGTTAGGTAAAAAAACATTTTAGTTACATACGAAGTTATGTTATCCTTAAAAACTGTTATGTGCACGCAGAGGAGTTTTAAAGTCATTAATTCATAACAGCATAAGGTATGGTTATGGGTGACTAAAGAACCGTCTGTATCAAGCTATTAAGAATTAACTTAAAGATGCATGTGTCAGAGGCGGACTCAGAACATGCTTTTACCTAGTCACAACCCTAAAATGGAGATTCAAAGCATGCTTAAAGTGTTTAATTCTAATAGCTTACTGTATGCAGATGGATCTATTAGACCCATCATTATAAAGAAGGCTATAAAGAATTAAAACGTTCAGTTCTCCCTCCTAGGTTATATTTTGTATAGCATTTTATTCTCTGTGGACGAGGTTGGCATTTTATTTAGTGTGAACACTGACAGAATCGGATCTAAGATTTGGCAAATACCTGCAAAAAAGAAAGACCATTCCAATTTGTGAGAACTTCAAGTATATATTACACTTATATGTCGGATATTTATACAAGCCGACACATTTTAATAATGACGTCTTAATGACGTCTTTACAATGTCTAAATGAGAAGTAAGTCCATTAGTCTTCCATTTCATATTTGGCTCAGATAACTGTGCAAAAAAAATTGCTAACCGTTCAGGGTCGGATCCAGGAGTAGGCAAACACCTACGAAGAAGTGTAAAACGATTAAAAATTTCTTTGAAATTTTAATCGTTTTACACTTCTTCGTAGGTACTTGCCTACTATTTTCAAGCTCTGGATCCGCCACTGCCGTTTCCATTTGCAGATTACATTGACTTATAAGAGGTTCGTTATGTTTATTTTTGAAGTTAGATATAATATCATGTTCGTTGTTTTCATTTATTTATTTAAAGGAAGTTTCAACTTTCTGCTAAAAATATCTACAACCTGATATGGACTATTTTTATAATGAATTCTGAAATTTCACATAGATATATGACAAAAATAGATAACTGAGAATACGATCTTTAGTCTTTTTTACGTATTTCTTTAAATTTTTATATATAACAAAAGCTATGATAAGATCTAATACTACGTCTAAACAAGGTCCTTGGTAGTGCCGGATCCACAATATCGTTCCCAGCGCCTCTTGTTACTACTCAGAGGCCAAGCTTAGCGACAAGAAGTACTGAGAACGAGGTTGGTGGATCCAGTCACAGAGCGTCACTCTATCAGAAGTTTTAATTCTTAATAGTTTAATGTATGGTGATGTTTCTTAAGAGCCGTCACCATATATTAAGCAATTTTTTTATAAGAACAATTTTATAATCGAATGCTGTGGCTGAAATCTGCCACAAAATTAGGAAAAACCTAAAAACAATCTTAGGCTGAATTTTTTTCAACCAACCTTAAGAACACATCATGAGGCTGGGCAGGTCATGAAAGCTCTGAGTAAACACTGCCTGGAGAAATAATTCCTTTAAACAGGCTTAATGTTCGAAAGATAAGAACAGCATAAGAACAAATTAAGGCTAAAATTGCCAAAAAATAAGAACATTGAGACTGGGCTGAATTTACCTGGTTCTTATAAGTAAAAAGTTTAAGTAAAAACGTGTTCTGGGTCTACGTTGAGTCTACCTCTTGCTACGTTGAGAAAGACGTCGTACATCACTAACAAATCAATGTACTAGAACATTCGAAGGGCTAAAATTGGATTGTTGTTTGTTCATTTAGAGTTTACACACTGTGTTTGAGATAGTTAACCGGTATGCATCTTGGAGTAGAATATACAATAGTACTCCTCCGTTTGTGTTTTGACGTGAAGATAAATTATTGATGTAAATAAAACCTCCCACATTCCAAATATCGTTTTTATATATGGTTATCAGTGACGGATCCAGCCCTAGTCAGAGCAACACGATGGAGTATAATTACTTTTAATTCTTAATAGCTTTATGTATGACGCTGGGCTTTAGAGACCAGCGTCATACATGAAGTAATTAAAATTAATGACTTTGAGTCTCCATTAGATGGCTGTGACTAAGTAAAAGCATGTTCTGAGTCCGCCTCTGGTTATTGGGCAAACATATATTGGAAAAGGGGGGTCTTTTTAATTAGCTCCCAATTTGATCAAAATTATTTCCGGTGCTTTTCAAAATAATGAAGTTCCTATAGCAACTAATTTCTAATCAGTTAAAACATTAAATTAATTCCCAGTCGACAAAAGATAATGAATTGTTTATTCATGATAAAAGTTCTAGAGACGAAGTATTATTTTTTTCGCAGTAATTTATCATTTTACTATCTCTTTATTGTCGCTTATTTGCAGATTCAGTAGTTCCGTTTTATACTGTCGCGACAACATGTGAAAATATTGTTTTAGATTTTGTATTTTCTTATTTATGGTATAGGAGGATCAACAAACTCATTCCACACGACATATAACGTTCATATAACGTCGTTAGGACGTCCTCGGACGCCCTATGAACGTTATATCAACGCCATGTTTTGGTTGGGAGGGATAGAATTTGAGGAGAGGTGACGTTGAGATATCGTAGTGACATAATTTTAAATTGTTTTTGTTCTTAGGATAATGTCTCAATGATCCCATATACGACATATTTGACATGATGCAAGACTCACGTTTTAATAACGCTGTTCCGCGGCGGCAGACTACATCGTAACTTTTATGCAATTTTATAGTCTGCAATATGCACTTAATATAAGGGATCGTCCACAAAATTGGTATAGAAATTCACATCACCTTCATATCAGAAGGAATGTCTTTGTGAATACTAAGTATGCACAAAGACACTTCTTCTGCTATGAAAATGGGACAAGTAGTGAATTTTGCAGAGTAAGTTTGATTACGCGACAATGTTTGTCATGTTATATTCTTGTTGATGCCACAAACGTAAAATATTTTTATTGTTTTCTTTGAATACATATATATAGGTCACACAACAGGGGTTTTACGCAATCATCTATGGTCACACTATATATTTTTTTATTCAACATTGATGATCTGTGGTCAAAAGATCTATTGTAATACAATAGGAAGTAGCGATAACAAAATTATTCTCTAACAGGAAGTTCGATGATTGAGTTTATTCTTAAGAAAATATTAAAAGAGAAAAGATTTTCTGAAAACGTTTTTGTTGTTTGCATTTTAAGTAGCGGTTACAAGCAGGACACGGTTTTATTATATTTTGAGGGTCGTTGGTAAAAAAAATTGTTTTTGATGTTTTAGAAGAATTTAAGTTGGAAAATAATTAATTGTTTTGTATTAGCTATATACGCAGTATAACGACATACATCGTCACAATAAAGACGTTTGATTATAGTTTTTATGTTACTGTATATCTATGGATCAGAAATCGTTTGAAAACTTTGTGTCAATTCTCATATTCAGAAGGAGTGTCTTTCTGTATACTTTGTGTGCACAATGACACTTCATCTGAGATAAAATAATGTAATTTTAAAATTTAAATTTGAAATAAATCCTCAGCAGGCAGCAAGTTTAAAACTGACTTCATATTGTCGTCGTATGGACATCGTTTTTCAATATGTAATCCAAACTTTAAGCAAACATTTATATATGGTATTCCTCATAGTGTTAAATTAACGACGACAAGATCGGTGGTAAATTAAAATAAAAACGACACAGATTTTCGACAAATCCAATTTTTTTCAAGCTATATTTCGGAAGGTCATACTTCCATGTTCACGTTTATGTGAACATGGAAGTATGACCTTCCCAAATATAGCTTGAAAAAAAGGTCATACTTCCATGTTCATGTTTATGTGAACATGGAAGTATGACCTTCCCAAATATAGCTTGAAAAAAATTGGATTTGTCGAAAATCTGTGTCGTTTTTATTTTAATATGGTATTCCTTTTTGTTTTTCTAGAAATTAAAACATTAAAAACGAAATAAAACGAAAACAGAAAAGATTGAAACTTATTTGTTATTGACAAAAAATAAATTTAAATTGACTATAGTCAGTCGAGTATAATACCATTAATTGACTACAGTCAGTAGAGCACACTACCATATTGAGATTTTGTATCATTCTGAAGTACTTCAATGATTGGTTTAGAAATGCGTGAATTTTCCGATGATGAATCGGGGAAATATAATGGTCAACAATATTCCGAAGATGAGATCAAACAGTATGTTGAAGATCGAGATATAATATCCGGTAAGTCATCTAGAAAAACCGACAATGTAATAACTTTTTTTACGGTGTTTTTAACTTCATTGACAAACGCTATTAGAGGTTAAGCACCATCTAATCTACGACGGCAACGTAGAATTAGCCTTTGTGCATATAGGCTACCTGCAGGATAGAATGCAAGTAGCCTATATACACAAAGGTAAATATCACGTTGCCGTCGTAGATTAGACTGCGCTTAAGCTCCCTAATATATTAGTATTTACTACTGCGCACAAAAAAACAACTTTATCTTATTTTTCTACGTTTTCTATGTTATTATTCTTCTTTCTGAAGTTTTACTCCAGATTTCTGCAGGTTGTTTGATAAAATCCTTTAAGTAAAACATCATTTTTTGTGCAGTGTCATCAGAGTCTAATTTACCTCATTAAGAAATCAACGACATTCTAATGACGTCAGACGAACGTCATCTGCCAGGGCTGTATAATGACCTGAACGACGTAACGCTGTTTAGACAGATGTAGAACGACCGAAATTGATTGCAGCATTTCGAGGATATTTTGTTGTTATGCAAGACTTTATATGGTGACGTGGGAAACCCTTCTAACTTTAAGCAGGAAATAAATCCTTAATAGTTGTTGATACTTATAAGTACAAGACTCTCCCTAATGGTGGAAAACAAGCTAGAAAACCCTCGACGACAATACTGCATGAAATTCGTAAAAATCTATTTCGGATTACATATGATTATATATCACATTTAGAGAAAATCTGTTCCGTCAAATAATCATGCGTAAATTTTCTCTAACCGTCAAATAATCATATACAATCGGAAACGGATTATCCCGATTTTCATGCAGTATAAATGTTTTAAAAAAGTCTTATGTGGTGATTGTATAACGGGTGTGCATGGTCAGTCGGATGGATATATATTCAGATCATTAATTTAACCACCTTAATGCAGAAAGGAAATACATCTGCTTGTCTGTTAGGATGAAGTTTAACCTCCGTGATTGGTCTGTAAAACACTTTTAAATACCTAATATCCATTAATAGGCAGAGGCGAACTGAAAACATGCCTTTACTTAGTCACAGCAGTAGAATGGAGACTCAAACTCGTTAATTTTTAATTGCTTTTGTATGACGATGGGTCTCTAAAGTCCATCATCATACAAAAAGCTATTAAGAATTAAAACGTTTAGTTCTTCATCGTGTTGCTCTGGCTAGGGTCGGATCCACCACTGATGGGTCATGCTTACAGAAACTATCGTATGCTTTAAGCAGGTGTAGCTCTTTACCTCAAAGACATACGCCCTGCTAACACAGACCAGAAATTGACGTCCCCAAGACGACCCTACGACGTCGCGACGTCGTAGGGACGTCTTGAGGACGTCATTTTTGAAATTATGTTAGCTGGGACCAATTTGTATGTACAAAGACACTTCTTCTAAATGCAAATTGATACGAATTTTGTGGAAGGTTCATTTAATAAAAGGTGTGACAACTTATGTCAAGTGTTTAAAGTTCATATTTTTATATTATTTTGGTGGATAGAATATAATAATTTTCTAGTCATGACAAACTAAGTGATTTTATTGACATGACAAACATACCGGAACATAACGGTGAAATAAAATAAACAAAAATACTGTTCTCCATCAGACATTTTAGAGTGGTTTTGAACAAAACGATAACAAGATTTTTTTTCCTAAAAGCCTGCAATGATTATATCACAGTTAAGTCTTACAACAGATAATTGGCTTAGAAACGATCAAAGTCGTTTGATGGAATGAAAATGATTTCATTTCACGATATTTATCATTATTGTCAAATCAAAGACCTTTTTATTAATATAGAATAATCTCTTTTCACAAAATTACCCTACAATCTAATCAGAAAGGGATATTTATATCGATCTAGAGGCCCCTGTTTATAAAAATAAATTCTGTCATTTCTCTCTACACCCTCGTTATCCTTTAATATTTACACTTCAATGGTATGTCCTTTAAACTATTATTTTATTTGACGATAATAACTTCTAAATTGTGTATATATGTATATCCGTTAAAAGTAAGGGTCATGTTACTTTTGTAAAAGTGCTGCACAAAAGGTTTTATTTCGGTTGTTTCAGTCTACTTACTGCAGGTTGTATGATAAAATCCTGGAAGTAAAACAAAATACTGCTTGTCGACATTGCACATATCTAGAAGCCACACGACTAACCAAGAGGGACGTCTTTTAGACGTCCGCCGGATGATATTTTTAGATTTCATTTTGTGATTTACATACTGCTCATTTTTACTTATTATTTGTTTAAATGTAAATCATTTAAAGGATTTTGCAGTGTCAGCAAATCTGAAGATGTAAGTGATTAGGAATCATTGTTGAAAGAAGAAGTAACAGAAAACAAACAATGATTAGTAATCACATCGGCTTGCGGTATGGAATGAGTTAAGATATCTGTAATAGAAAATTAAGCACGTAACTCTTGGGTTTGTTATCACCATATATGACATAAAATTCCTTCTTTGACACTCCTTTAAAAATCTAAAATCTAACCATGTCCCATATGACGTCAATTAGAAATATCTCACGAAACAGTTAATCTGTAAGATCGCTATCCCGGAAACACGTTCAATTTATTAAGAAATAATTTTAAACCCCAAATATACTTCAAATGGTTTCGATGAAAATAAAAACATATTGTTATTTGTAAATTATCTTGTAGGTTTTACTGTGGAGGTATTAGGAATAATCACGCCTTAAAAAATCACTTCAAAAGTTTAAATCACTTATGGTGTTTTTACGTTACCGTTTGTCTTAAAGTTGTGTTCTGTCCAAATGCTAGCATTCTCTTATAATACAGACGTATCTGGACAGAGTATAACCATATATGGTATAACTCAATTTCTGCATCATCGGCAATTTTGTTTATAAAGTTTATTAGCTGATGTTTTTTTTTTTTCGATGCGAGACTTTTAAAGGTCACGTAGTTCGGAATTTGTCATCTTCGGTATGTAAATAGTAAAAAAGATCACATTTCCGGGTGTCTTTAACATTTCCGCTGTCTAATAAGAAAAAGTTATAAACAGTTTTTCTTGTTCAAAGTTAGTAGCATAGCGGATATGTGTTTATTTTTAACTCCAGTAGAGAAAAGTATGTTGATTAAGACGTCTGTTATCTTAATATATCTTGAGCTAGTTAAATTTTACACTTGATAACGCAGGCATCTACACAACCCTCCGAAATTTCGTTATAAATAATATTTCAGTCCAAGTATCTTCCGTCCGCAAACGTTTTATCTAAAGACTTCTGATATCCTCCGATAAAAACAACCTGAAAAATTAATTAACATCAGTTAGTTTCTGTGCGGATGTGCGAAGACTCAACGTTCAAATCCTTCAAAAAAGTTATTTTCAAGGAAGGAAGACGACTTTCTATACTAAAAACATCCTCCAAACTTTGTCACAAGGTTGTACATCCTCCAATTTCGCTTTAAGTGAGAAGAATTATTTCATGAAAGTTACACGAGGGTTGTGGCTATCGGCACCAAATCAGAAAATCACTTCGTAAATATCTTACAATACTAAACAACGTTGCTTGTACGATTGCAAATTGTGCGATGTAAATGTTATTGGCAGGTTCACACCTACTCAGAAAAACAAGATTAAAACTAATTATTCTTAATAATTTACAAATGCTAACGATCAATTGTTAAAATTACGGAAGCAGCCCTCCAGAGGTGTTCTTCAAAATATCTGTTCTGTAAATATGCAGCAAATCTCTAAAAATCGAGCAT
>JAUCNQ010117385.1:0-11002 GCA_032352715.1 Bougainvillia muscus
TCTCTGACCATGTGGAGATGACCAAGAAAGGTTCTTTCCTTATGTTTCTTTGCCTTGCATAGGTTGTATTTGAAAGACTTTCCTTTCTAAAACATTTATCAAGAGAAGAGAGAGAAACTGAGAAGGATAAAGGAGTTTTTATTATTGTGACTGGTGAGTTATTTTAATCTGTTTTATTATTTATAAAAAGGAAATTGTCTGGTGAAGGATTAATTCAGTTAATTGCATATCCAGGTCATGTATATAAGAAGCAAACAGGCGAAAGGGGTTTTGTTAACAAAACTAAGTAGTGTGTCCATTAAAAAATGAATGCAAACTAGATAGCTTACACACTGACTGTACAAAACTAGATACCTAGCAGTGCGCGCATGAATCTCATTCTATTACTTAGTCCTAATGAAGGATAGTATAGTAGAGCAGCAGAGGCCAGACCAACATGGCAGAAGGGCCACTGAAAAAGCACTCATATACAATATAAATACAACTAGCTGACACTAGCTCTAGCTATTCTCTAGGCCTTGGCCTCCTCTCTCTTGGGAGGGGGGGGGGAGTCAGCGTGACATCGCGCTTGAGGGGAAGGTGGCAAAAGACGTATTATGCGCTCGCCCTTCCGTGCAGCAAGGGAATGGGAACGAACGTATAATAAACGGCATAATAAATAAACAGCTACAAGCTTTAATAACCATGCCAGAGATGTCAAATATAAAGCAGGCATACGGGCAGAATGACGCGGAATGTTTGAAGGGTGTGTGTGTCGCCCGCTTGAGCTTCTGCGAGACGAGGGTGCAGACTCTTCGTAAAACCGCGTAAGAAATACAGAAAGTCACGGGACTATCCTGATTTAATCTCAATAAGAAGGACACATAGCCCCCTCCGTAAAATAACGGAGTTTTATGAAGAGTCCTGCGAGATATCCGCAATGCGTTCCCCTCATGCAAAGTTGCTGCCATGATTTTCGTAAACACTGAATGAGAATGAGATTTTGTTAGATTTTAGTAACCGGCTTTAGTTCTTGCTACTTTAAAGGAACTCTTGCGAGACTGATAATTCACGAAATTTCTGGAATAAAACTTTCGCGAATAGAGAGTTTGTTCACTTTTGCAAGAAGTAAGAAATTAATGATATAAAGTGTGTTTTTAATTAAAAGTGTCATCTTATCCAATTGCGAAATGTTTTCTACCAAAATCCTCTTTTTCTCCTAATCGCAAAAGTTTTTACAGCGAAAGCTCATTTCGTGGGGTTTTAATTTTGCATTTTGGTAATCTTATGTTTTTTCGCTAGGATTATTTTCACGAAAGACACAAAGATTGAAGTAATCAAATTTGTAATTAAAATTGTTTATTCTAAAAAAGAACCGTAAAGATCAGTCATTTGTTAATCAAGATATATACATTGGAAGATAGAGTTTGTCAGTCTAGCTATATTCATTTTAAGTAAGCAAAGTTTATCATGTCATAGATAGACCTGATGATTTACGTTGGGCGACGTTTCGAGAGATCCTTCTATCATCATCGGGCAATAGGAATGTGGCAAAATGTTGTTTATATACGAAAAAAGCGAAGCGAAAAATGTGTAATCAAAAACCAATTAACAGCTATGTTAAGTGGCCGTGGGATCGGCGAATGTGTGATCGAAGAATTAATTAACAGCTTACTAATTAAGTGTGTCAGCTCGGCAAATGTGATCGAAAAAGTGTGATCGAAAAGTTAATTAATTAACAAGTTACTAAGTGTGAAACGGATCGGCAAGTGTGTGATCGAGAAAATAATATTTGCATACAAAAGTATCATGTACTTTTTCCCGCCCAAAATTCAATGAATGGAAGTTCCTTAAGTGCATGATTTATTCCCTTGCTAGCGTTTAGTTAAAGCAAGAGTCCATATCTCTGGTAGTTTATAAGAAATACTATTTATGTGATTGCAATCATAGAGAGAATGGACAGACTCTTTAATTTTCCATGAATTCCAGTTTGCCTCCCGATCAATGACTGATTTCCTGTCAAAATCGAAGTGGTGATCCTTTTTCCAACAATGATCGGCAATCTCGTTTTGTCTGTATGTCCTGCTGGTACAGCATATTGATGTTCTTTAGAGCGTACGTCTAGAGATCGCATTGATATATACAGTCCAGTGTAGCAACTGAGGCAAGAATGATGGTTTGAGATTGCAAATTGAAGAAAGCTGAGCAATTCATTTTGGCGAATTAGTATTCTTTGAAATTTTCGTGGCTTTTTTTGCAAATTTGCTCTAAAATGACTTTTCGCTGACACGTTATATATTTTATTTCAGGAATAGGGGTCGAATTCACAAAAACTTGCAAAACTTTCTGCCGGGTAATAAACGGAATGAAATTTAAATGGCTGCCATATCATATATTCCATACCATGATAGTTGACGACAACATATGAATTTTAGTTTTTAGGTATATATATTGATAAAATAAATTGGAAAATAAATTCAAAAAATGTCCTATAAAAAAGTGCTATATTATTAGTAAAAATAAAGTTATTGACTTGGAACTTGCTATGGGCTGCTTTAAGACCATTCTGATGGAATTCGCACAAAAACATTAAAATTTTATCTATACTTCCTGACTTTCTGAATTTAGCCGTTTTCAGAGACGTCTATGAATTTTGTTTGTGAAAAACTTCGATTTTGACCAATTAAAGACAAATATTTTGGAATTTTTTACTATATTTCTCTAGTCTGACACTTTCTCTAAAATATAGAACCAAAAAAATAAATAAGTGAGTTACTTTCAAAAATTCAAATTTCGGGCAAATGATGCAGGGTTAAGTTGTAATGAATTGGCATAAAAGTATGTGAGGTATATGCTTTTTTTTGTCCAAATGATTCTTTTTAGGCATAGCTATATCTAAAACAAATTTTAAACAGAAACAGAAACCCGTTTTGCTTTTAATTCCATTCTCAATTTGCCTTTTTCACTTCTATTTTTTAATTTTTGAAATTATATTTAAAAATTTAACAGACAGTGGGAGAACAAAACTATATATTTTGGGTATTGCATTTTTTAAATTCAATTGGTGATCTTGTATAAATATTTGATATAAATAAATATGGTGCGACCTTGAATAATTCGGTAATTTGCGTCCTGGCATAAATCGTTAATAGGGTTTGGTGAATATTTTTTTAAATTGTGGATTGAAAAAGCAGTATACTTTAAGAGTAGAAACTTTCGGAAGCGAAAAAAATTGCCAAATAATTGGGTATAACTTTCACGAATAGATGTTTCCAATTATTTCGTAAGAATAAACTTTCGTTAATTGGTAAATAAAGAAACCTTTTTTATTCAAAAAACAATCGAAAAAAATTAATTTTGGTCTTTTTTAAAACAATTTCATATGAGAATAAAAAAAGATCGACAATTTTCGACAATCTTAGATCAAAAGTATGCTGCTGTAAAGTTTTAACACATTTTGCAAATTTCGCGAAACTTGCAAAAGAATTCGCGAGTATAAAGATTCCTGCACCGATCGATATTGTATAGAATTTTTTGCGTCGCTTTACTTTCGCGAATTTTTCGATATTCCCGAAATTCGCGAAAGTTTCTACTAGTGAAAGTTTCTACGCTTAAAGTACCTTAATAAGGTTATGAATTTTTGCGCTTTGAAATTTTTGCAGATGATAATTCTGCAGAATTTATTTTCACGAATTTGCCCTTACTAAAATGCTAAAATAAATTCAGCAAAATTTCTTATATAGGCACATCGCGAAAATAGATTCTGCCATTTCTTTCTTTGTCCAGCAAATTTTCTTAGTGAAAATAAATTCATTCAATTGTTACTTGTTTTTTTATAAGAACACTGTTTTTTGACTTGAGGCTCAATATGCTCAATAGCTGTAAAATTTAGCCTAAAAACGCTTATAATATCAGACAAGCCAATTTTCACATATAATCTGAACCACAAGTTCCTCGGTTAGCCTTCTTCGTTGAAAACTATGGCCTATGTGAAGCTTGAGCCTAGAAAACTTACCGTAAGGTGATAAATTTCTGTGGGGATTAGTTTTTGCGAATTTTGGACAATTTCATAATTATAATTATAATAATTAAAAAAAAAAAATTCACTTTATAGTACGGAAAAAGACGTAAAACGTAAAGAAAAAGAATAAACAGTCTGTTCGCAAAAATTAATCCAAGCAAATTTCATGGAAATGCCTCATTCGCAAAAATAAATCCACGCAAAATGTGCCGAAAATCCGACTCGCAAAAATAAGTCCAAGCAAAAAGCATCACTCCTACAGATGAAAATATGTTTTTTGCAGCATTTACATAGTAGTTTAGGAAATATTCACTTATATAGAGACATCGATAGCATGTTTTTGTCTTTGCTAAACGAACTTGCTCCAGGATAGCATCATGACAATGTCACGTCTTAAAAACAAGGCAAACTCTACAAATACTCCTGAAGACTGGGCTAGGTACATAGTGAGTGACGATCACTCAATCCTGTCTCCGCAGTTCCAGAGTTCTTGAAAGAGTACAGTACTTTTTGTTGGAAAACACCAAGTCAATCAAAGATCCATTTGGGAATTTCCAGCAAGTTTTACTCTTTATGTGGTTAAATAGGCCATAGTTTTGAACGAAGAAGGCTAACCGAGGAACTTGTGGTTCAGGACTAGTCACCCATCATTAGTATGTTAGTGTGAGTGCTACTATAAAAATCTACAAAGATGACAAAGAGTTGAGAAAATATTCTAAAGATTGTTTCAGTGGACGGTAGATGGATACAATCAAGCCATTTTTGCTAACGTAACTTTAATTCAATTGGAATACGCAAAGTATTGAATTAAAGTCTACTGGGATAGAAAAGTTTTGCATTAGACGCGACGGAATGGCGGCACTGACAAAAAGAAGAATCGCCCCACTATTTTTGCTCACATCTAATCTGTAGGGTTGAGTGTAACCAGACATATGAAACTGGTTTGTTAGTTTCGGCCACAGCAAGGATGTCGACTTTACCCCCAAGGTTATATGCCATATCTTGCATCTTATTCCTACTAGAATTTATGTTTAATTTAAGGCGAATGTTAGTTATCATATCAATTTTGTGATAGATCATTCGTACCAGCATGTATAATGATGATCTCAGCTTCTGTTTTTGTAAACGCTTTCACATGGTGAACCATGTCATCGGTTGTTGTACTACTGTTAGGATACACCTTTACTTTTACGTTTGGTGGAAACCATTCCGATTTAATTCCATTTATCACAGAGTCTCCGATAATCATAACAGACTTTTGCTCTCCATTGTGTGCGTTTTCCTTAATAGTAGTGTTGCTTAACAAACTTTCGTCCAGAACTTAGGACTGAGCAACAAAAAACAAAAAGTAACGCAAAATAAGCAGGAGATTATTTCAGGTAATGAAAACAGATGTGTATGTACCTGCGTATGTGCAGGTTTGAAAACCCGGAAGGACACATTTATAAAAATTTCCAGGATTATTCATGAAAATTCACTAATATCAGGACTTTTAAGGACTTTCCAGGACTAATTTGCAATTGCAGGACTTTCCAGGACTGGTGAGAACCCTGAGCGAGAGTATATTTTTCTCCAAAAAACGTAAGAAAAACTTGATATTTTCAATTGTTTTCCGATGGGAAAGTGCTGTTTTTTTAGTAATATAGAAGATAATATAAAATAAGAAAATATATACATATATTTAAATAAAATTGATAAATTTGTAAGAAATAATTCGTCTCAAACATATTACAGACCTTTTAAGGGTTCACCAATCGGCTACTACTTCTTAAATTATTATTAAGTTACCCCTTTTATGTAAAATAGTAATAAAATAACCTAGTTTTTTATAGGTATTTTTATGACTTTTTTTACATAAAAATTGTTCTTATCCAGCTCTTATAATATTGCTTTACAAATTCGTTTCATTCTTATCATAGAAATATCAATCACTGGGTGAAAAATCATGTTATCCAATCAGTCAACCTGCAGTTCTCCATCGGAAAACATAAGACAACGTGAGGTTGTCTTATGTTTTCCGATGGAGAACTGTAGGTTGACCGATTGGATAACACGATTTTTCACGCAGTGAATATTTCTATGTTCTTATCAACTGTTTATTTAGATGAAATGTGTATATTTTACAGACAGTGGACTCTCTGTAATTCGCCCAACCATAATTCGAACAACTCCATAATCCGAACAGGTTTACTTTCCTCATGAAGAGTTTTTCTACATAATCTCCCATAACTCGAACGATAATTTCTTCCCCGTGGGAGTTCGAAATACAGAGAGTCTGCTGTATATACTTAATGCGGTACCATTTGTCTTTTGAAATGAAAATAAAACTAAATGTTATATCTTTCATTCCAGATGAAGCATCTTTGTGCATACCCAGCTGGCACACAACGTTGTTTTAGCGTTGTGTGCCAGCTGGGTAGAAATTGGCCAGTGGCGGATCCAGAACTATAGACAAAGCATCACGGTGCAGAACTTGAAGTTGTAATTTTTAATAGCTATCTGTATGATGATGGTCTTAAGAAACCATCATCGTACATAAAACCATTAAAAATTAATGACTTTGAGTGTTCATTTTATTAATGTAACTAAGTAAAAACATATTGTGAATCCGACTCTGATATTGATACAGTATATAGAATGTCATGATACCCATACATAATGTCATGATACCCATACGGAATGCCATGATACCCATACGGAATATAATGATATCCATACGGAATGTCATGATACCCATAAATCAATCTGTTATTATGATACAGTATACGGAATGTCATGGTACCCATAAATCAATCTGAAATAACATTTAGTTTAAAACTCATGATACAGTATTTTACATAAAAGGGACACGTTCACCACCACAGTTTAAAGGGGAGCGTCGCATTGGCGGACGCTGAAAAGGCATGGATTTGTCCTTAGACTATACAGTGGCCTCTCTGTTTCTGGCTATTCGAACTGTCGCGGATAAGAAGCATTCGTACGACGAATGGAGTGTGAGTCTAAAGAGTAACTATACATCATGCGATTTGACCATCATCACAAGGGACTGTATCTGGTGTCGAAGTTGCTTAGATTCGTTCAGCAAAATATCTTCACTGGTTGACAGAGCTTCATTAACATACGTTGATAAGCATGTTACATAAGTTGAGAACTTTTCGGCTTGATACGGCCAGCTTAGTAAGAACATTGCAATATAATGACTATCAGTAACTAAGTTTGAGTCAGTATGATCACAGCTACCATTAGAACAAGAATTATTGTCAGCATTACAATTCGATTTTTCTGCTATTTTTACAGGTATCGTTTCGGGAATTTCTGCTATAGTCAGTCCAACTCTATCTATTCTACAACATCTTTCGCTAGAACAAGGTAGCAGACCTGCTTTTAAGTATTCAGGATTCGACATCAAAGATTGGTTGTTCTTTTTAAATTCTGTAATCCATTTATTTGTAACTTGAAAGATTTTAGTCTGTTCAATAGATTTCAACAAGACTTGTACCCCTTGAACATGTTGCTTTGGTAACACATCCATACAACAAGTATTGAACTGAGTTGTAAACACGGAATCACTTTCAAGTATCATTCCCAAAGCTTCGTTCAAAGAAGATAGGGCGTATGTAACAGCAGTTTCAAGATTGTTACACACAAGCTTACAGTCATTATTAAGTGCTAAGAACTCACGCCATGATTTCACAAATTTCGTCATATGGCTCTGTAACAAGTTTTGCGATGCGATAGTTACACGGAATATATTTGATAAACGAAACAGTAACAAAGGAGTTTCTTCTGTTTTTCGCATTACTATATAGCCTCTCGATAGCCCTAAAGAATTAGGTACAGAAATACAGTTGACTCCCGATAAGTTGAACCCCGAATAAGGTGAAACCTTAGCTAAATAGAACCGTTTTCAGCGGTGCCTTAGTTTTCGTTGGCCCCTTTCCAACTTCGGATAAGTGGCACATTTGCTAATTGGAACCGTTTTCGACTTCTCGGGAGTCTAATGTATACCACTTACTAAATAAATCACAATTGCGATTTCAAGCTTCTGTTTTAGAGACAACATTTCTCAAAAGAAGTGCATTGGTACATTCGTCGTTGACAGTCCCTTACGTAAAGTCTGTACAGTATAGCAGAAATCAAGCAAGCATTAGTATTTTCCTCATCAAATTGAGCCTAACATGACTGACTGATTTTATATCTATGTAAAATGTAAACGAAACCTTTTTATTGTTCCAAGGTGCTATCCACTGAGGGACTGTCCACAAAGTTTGCATCACAGAAGAAGTGTCAACGGCACTCGTTATGTGTGAAAATTGATACGAATTTCCATACGAGTTTCGTGGACGGCCACTCGTGTATTACACAAGTAATGCCGTGTAGTAATTAATACATTAGTACACATACCTGTCGTAGCATCTACTGCATTCATGGCTTGCCATATCATGTCAACTGTGACCCAATGTGGCGGGTACTTAAATCTGGCGACATCGAATATTAATACCATATCCTTCTCTGGGTGATATGCACCTAAAAAAATTGCAAATGGACCGTCAACAAAAATCGGATGTATGCACAAAGACACTCATTCTGTATAAAAATTGTTACGGGTTTTATGGACGCTTCCTAAGTTATTAAAAAATTGTTTCCTTTGTATAGGTACCGCCCACAAAATTCGTACTATTTTCATTACAGAATAACCTTGGGGACCGTCTCAAAAATTCGCTTAAATTCGCTTCATTTTCACATTAGATGAAGTGTTACAATAACACTTCATCTGAGGTGAAAATTATTAGGAATGAAGCGAATTGTGAAGCGAATTTAAGCGAATTTTTGACACGTTCCCTGTATGTACATAAAAAGTATGTACCTAATCTGAATAAAATATTATACAAAATTCCTTAAGAATGTTGTGGAGGATTTCTAAGCAGAAGTCTTGTGCATGTGGCACAATAGCAAAGCTATATTTACCGATAGGTGAGAAATGTCCATCTCCAGTCTGACCTAACAATTTACGTGAATAGGAAGAGACAAGGACCTTGCCACTACCAGCACAAATCTTTTTGATCACATCTCGAAATTCTTCAACAGTTTCGCTGTCGCCCATGCGTATAACATTTAAGTCCAAGCTGTTACATGTCGCTAAACAAACAAATTGTTCCAATGTGATACCTTGTTGTTGCACAACATCTAATGATAAACAACATTCTAACATCTCTTCATGGTACCAACGCCAAGGACCTTTCCATACTTGTTTCGGATCAACCTTTAATGAGGAAATAGCGAGTTTACGCACAGGCTAATCTACGACGGGAACGCTGTATTTTTACCTTTGTGCATATAGGCTACGTGCATTCCATCCTTCAGGATGGAAAGCATGTAGCCTATATGCACAAAGGCGAATTCTACGCTGCCGTCGTAGATTAGACTGTACGCAAACTCGCTAATGTGAAAATACGACGAATGTCATATATATATCAAAATACCATCAAGTTCAGAGTAGAATAAAGTGCTCCCACAAGAAGCAATGTGGTAAATATTACTGCATTTGTTTTATATTGTAGAGATTACAGGGAACTTGAACTGAGATAAGCAAGCAATCAGAGTCGCTCATCTGCCTTTGTGATGTTACTTTTTTACTCAATAGAAGTCAAATATCCTTACACTGTACGCAACTATACTTGCCAGTTCACGCTTCCATTTAACCTACTAAACTTTTTTACACGATGACCAGTTGCGAGGCTAAGCATATGCCTTATAGTGCATGCTTGAATTTTCCATAATCATGAGCCTGAATATGCTTATAAGCGTTATGCTTATAAAAACAATAACGTGTAATTCTAAACGAAAATTGACACACTACTGTAGCTGTATATCTTGTAACAACAATGACAATTCTTCTTATATGCAAATAGTAGAGCTTTTAACACAACAAAATGTATGAAAGATCACTTACTGCTAAAGCATTCAAAACCATAACAAGCGTCGACAATCCACAGTAGGCAGGTTCATTCTGAGTACGAAATTGTTCAGCAAGTGGAAAATAAACATTAGCATAGCCTGATAGCAACGCTTCAGTGAATATCTTTTTTCCATCTTCACTACTGAATGCAATACAAGAAGATGGTAAAATACGCTTGTAAAATTGAACGTTCGATGGTGGAAAAGTCATAGTAGCAGGTAAAGAGCGATCTGTAGTAAGAAAATCAACAGGGTCTTCTTAATTGATAAAGTCTACCATTATGGTTTACATTACTCCGTAGCTTCAATATACCATGAGTGGTGAGCTGTAAAAAAATATAATATAAACAGACCACTATAAAAATTATGTTTTACTTTAAGGATTTTATCAAACAACCTGCAGAAAGCTGGAGCAAAACTCCAGATTTCAGCTGGTTGTTTGATAAAATCGTTTTTAGATTTCCTGCGGTGTTTGTGTCTAGAAATGTAAGCCTTGTATTATTCAAGTTACGACTTGCAATATATCCATTTTTTTATAGAAGGAATGTACAAGATTATAAAACTAAGATTAGATTACTCCACATTTAAATCTTTATTATTTTAAATGTAAAGGATTTTAATGAATTGTTTAAAGGAGAAATAAATGGTTGCTAGAGATAGCATGGTTTCTATGGAATAGTCTAAAAAATTCGCTTTATAATTCGTGTCACTTTTAAATTCTCTAGAAAAAAGAAAAGTATTATGCACAAAAACACTACACGTTTTTTTTATAAGCAACCTAGTTGCTAAGGGGTGAGGCTGAGATTCGGCTCAAAACCAAAGCAACCCCTTAGCAACCCGCCCGGCTGAAATTCACCTATCTTTGTCAGGGGCGGATCTAGCTTTTTTCCTGAGTGAGGCAGGTCCTGAAAAACTGCCCCCGACCATGGTTCGGGGGCGAAGAAATTTTTTCAATCTAGACCCTCTGAAATGGCCATCTCAGCCATTTCTATATGCTAAAGTAATGATTTGCAGAAGGATTTTTCTCGAGTTTTCCCAGGTAAA
>JAUCNQ010117396.1:0-11001 GCA_032352715.1 Bougainvillia muscus
TTATTTTTGAACTTTGATTGAGTATGTGCACCAAACTGCTTGTTTTTAGACATTTGGAGTAGGATTTTTGAATTCCTTACCCCAAAATTAGGTCAGGTACCAATTTTCAGAAAATTTGGTCGACTCTAAGTAAATTTATGACGATTTTAGTGTCGCATGTCAAACCGAATTTCGCGCGGCGCTGGAAAAAAAATGCTGAAAAGGGATCGGGCACTAGTATCTATATCTCAGGAACCGTAAGGAGTTACAGGCTAAAATTTGGTACACTTCTTAGTGGCATGAATTTAGACTTACATACCAAATTTCAGCCAAATCTGAGATGGTGGGTGTTAAAATTAATTTTTTGAGCTGTTTTGATATGGAATGACCCTTTAGCAAGATCAGAGTGCACGTCTTGAGCAGGTTTTTTTTATAAGAGTTTGACCGTAATTCTGCCGGTACAAAGAAAACTGTCCGTCTTACTCAGGTGTCCGTCCGTCTTAAGGAGGTTTGACTGTATCTGAAGAACGTTTTTGTAAGACAGTAAAATAGACAGTTTTTTATTTTAAACTTAGCAGTCCTGTTAAGATTTATTATATAAATATACATTTGTTATTCGGATATTTAGTCAGTTAGATTCTGGTTTGAGAGATCTACAGTACCTTTATGCGCATTAGCACTTGATATTAGCTGGAAATGTAACGTTTTGTTAAAGGAATTTTAGCGAAGTTTTGTGACGAACATTATTAACATCATTAGTTTTGTTGTCTAAATTATTTTTCACGTTTTGTTGGTGGCATGTGTTAACCTGTTTAGTTAACCTGTTTCTCTTGTAGCAGTTGGTTTCCCAAAAATGTGTTCATCAACAGAAATGAATGTTAGTCCAAAGATCATGTCCATCCCTGGTGGTTCTATACTATCTCCGTACTCAAGTAAATCATCACTTTCGTTATATAGTCCTGTTTATCAACCTGCTAGTATAACAACAGAAAGCAAAAGTATGAATAATTTTCGCGTTGTTCCTCAATTAACCACTGTTGGTATCGACACAACAGACGAAATTCTTAAAGGATCTGTGCCAAATATACTGGTGAAGTTAACTGAAGGTATGTATTTGAAACGCCTAACTTTCAAATGGAGATCGCGGCTGCATTACTATTACACATTTTTTATGGGCAAGTACTTTTTAAGCAACTGTAGCAAAATTTCCAAACATTTTCTTCTATAAACAGTCTCATAAACAGGCAACCAATTATTTTTTCTAACTGAAGTTTCAACTAAATTGGTTTTACGTATTCTTATCATTTGATTTCGGAAAAGATTTATGGAAATTGCTAACTGCTATGTTTAGAGACCAGAGAATACTACGCAACCATTAGGCTATTTACTACCAATTTGAGTAAAATTATTTAGCAACTTTTGTACCAGGTCAAAATTCAAATTGCTTATAGAGGTCCCTTTAGGGACTGTCACAAAATCCGCATAATATTTCATAAAGATTTTCATATGCTCTTCTTGCATCCTTCGATATGAATTTAGTGGACGATCTCTTATCAAGTTTTTTCTTAACGTTGCATGAAGTTTTAGTTAAAATGGTTTCGGACTGCAAGGAACTAACGAGTTTGAAATAAAACTTTTATTCACCTTTCGGATCAAATAATATGTTGTTATTCTAGGAACTGTTGGTAATTTACCAAGTTCAAATCCACAATCTCCATACAACGTTATTGTATCGCCAGGTGAATGTAGTTTCTACTTTAGGAACCGTCTAAAACATTCGCTCTATAAATTCGCTTCATTCTTGTCAATTTTCTAGTCAGATGAAGTGTTATTGTGAACACTTTGTATGCACAATAACACCTTATCTGAGATAAAAATGAAGCGATTTAGGAAGCGAATTAAAGTGAATTTTTGAGACGAACCTTTATTTTGTCAAACGTTTGGTTCCTCAATTTTGTTATCAAGACCCGAAGAGATATTTCTGCATGCCGGAATGTTGAAGGTTGTCATATATAAGATGGAATAATTAGTTTCTACGTTTGTTTTCGTTCGTGTTAAAATTTATAAATATATAAAATATGAAAAACGTTTATTTAAGAATTAGTCATCATAGTCACAAAAGAACAAAACACTAGCCGTACCCTAAAAAACTGTATTAGGAACCGTCTAAAAAATTCACTTAAATTCGCTTCACAATTCGCTTCATTTTCACCTCAGATGAAGTGTTATTTTGCATACAAAATATGCACAATAACACTTCATCTGAGATGAAAATTAATAGGAATAAATCCAATTGTGAAGCGAATTTAAGCGAATTTTGAGACGAACCCTTACTATACATATTTTAAGGAAATATGAACAACTTTGTTACAACATATAGCTAGCCGTTTTACTGTTTTACGCGAGGATAAAGTAAGACATTTCTTCTTTGTATTTGCAGTGTTTACTGAGAGGACGTTGTCAGAAGTTGGATTAGAAGCGACATTTGGTGAGCTTGATGATTTGGAAAGACAACTGAATGGAATTGTTGAACGATCACAGACTTCTTCACAATTTTCACTTCCATTAAGTAAAAAATAAGAATATTCTTCTTCCTTTTGCGTTTCTTTTTCATCTACTTCGACTTTCAGATTATATACGACTATTTGACGTTTAGGGAGAATCTGATCCTGATTTTGCCTAATTATCAAATTCTCTAATATAATATGAAACGGATTTTCCCGATTTTCATGCGGTGAAATAATAGGACATAAACAAATTTCTCACCCATATTTAATTATGAATCAAGCAACATTATCATATCTTCTTATTTTTCTTGAAACGTTAATTAAGGTAATATTAATGAGTATTTGTACTCGAATTAGGGTTCGTCTCAAAAATTCACTTTAATTCGCTTCACAAATCGTTTAATACAAGGTATGCACAGTAGCACTTCATCTCAGATGAAAATTGACAGGAATGAAGCGAATTTACAAATCGAATATTTGCACTCGACTTACACGGTTAGACTATTATCTATACTCTTGCTATTACTTAAGCACTTAGTTTACTTGTTTCTAGACAAAATGGTTCTAGTTGGCCATCCAATTTTATTTCCTTGAATTACATTTATGAGCTTTAGTATACAGAATTTCTTGATTTGTACTTATGACGTACATACTTGCTTTCTATTACTAGGTGAATCTCTACCTCTTTTTGATGGTGATGATGATGATGAAAGCGATGATAACAAGTATGTGTTTATCGCTTAAAACCTTCTAGCTTCAGACCTTAACCAGGGTTCACAGCCAATCAGGAAAACTGGGAAATAAGGGGAATTATCAGGGAATTGAAAAATAATCACTTCTAAACAGGGAAATCAGGGAATTATCAGAGAATTTGGGTTTAATGTCAGTGAAATCAGGGAATTTTCAAATGCGACTGGAATGCATTGAATTATATGTTCATTATGTGGTGTTTTGGACTGAAAATGTTCGTAAATGAAGCAATTTTTATCGAAAAAATCAGGGAATTTCAGTGGAATTTATCCGCGAAATCATTGTGTGGTTGTGTGTGGATATTTGGGTGAATGTAGACGAATCACGTAGACAACTCCATGTTTATTTTTGACGTTTCAGTCGTTCACTGCGACTATCATCAGAATGTTAATATTTTACATGGATATGGAATTGTCTACGTGATTCGTTTTCATTCACCCAAATTATCAGGGGATTTTATCCAATGATCAGACTGTAAACGCGTGCGTTCAGGGTCTAATCTAGAATAGAAAGTCAGCCTCCGATTAGTTGTATAAGGTTAACTTTTATGTAACATAGTGCTAACAAGTACCTTTAGACTTATTTTACGTAAAATGAGCTTAATCAGGTGCACCATCGGGCAGCATCCGATTGGCGGACCCTCAGAATAGTCTGATTAGGGCCTGGCGTTGTATAGTATGATTGATGTTATCTGGGTTATTCATGAAAAGGTTGATAAAGCCTAGTATGTAGAGTTGGAATGCTGTCACACAGGAAAGTCTCCCTCTTAGCAGGTTTTCCATAAAGTAGCTATGCTTCTATTCTTTGTTAAACCACGTATACGTCCTTGTTTATGTACATTATTTTTTCCCTTATTTTTCCTCCCTTTTTTTGCCCTGTTAACTTGAATATTTTACATCAAATAAGTATAAGCATGTTTGGAAATTTATTGAATCAAGAAGCCCACCTATTCAGAATTTGATTATAGAAATCATCATGAAAATGCATTGTTTGTGAATTCAAAATGGCGGACCATGTACATTGCATTCTCTTTTTAGTTACAAACCTATAATTGGCAGTCAAAACGTGGATGATTTCAATCTCGTCTTTGGAGAACTAACTGATCTTGAAGGTAAGACATATATATATGAAACATTTTTTATTGTTGAAATCTCTTTACTAGGTTGATAATGAATAAGTCATTCATATGTGTTATAAAGATAATCCCTTATAATAGTGTGGCAAACCCAAATGTTTTTTTAACACATGTTTTGATGTAATATTGTGTGATATCGTGAAGTTTTGTTAGAGATTGCATGGACCAATCTATTTTTAACGATCGTCATACACTCTGATATATTGCCTCTATTAAATTGCATGCAAATTGCGCATGCATCTTTTAAACAGAAAAAAAAACTTTTAAAAAAAGTGAGCTAACTAACAAACTGGAACCCTACCCTCGACGTTTTGAAGAATGTTTTAATTTCGCTAATTTGGCCAAAATTCGCAAAAATAAATACACAGGAAAGTTAGTACGCTTAAGGTAGTCTGAATTTGCCTCTAATGGCATCCTTCTAATGACATCCTTCACAAATATTCTAATGGCATTCTTCACAAATATTCGATTAATATAATACGATTTTAACATCATCCATTTTAATTTTCAGATACGCTGTTAGAAATGGCTGGTGATATACTGAGTGGAGCAGCACAAATGTCATAATCTCTAAAACACAAAATGTATGAAGTTGTTCTAGAAAGATCTACGTCTATGTTGGATATTGCATGAACCAAAACACTGCAAAGAATTTATTAATATATCATATAATATGATTTTTTTGTTGTTGTTGCTAATAGTGTTGACTATTCTGCTGTTTGGTATACCACTTCAGTACGTTTGGTAAACATGTGTAGATTTGTCAGACTATTAAATGCTGAATGAAATGCTCACGTAGCTCATTACAAGAAATGCTGGTTTCAAAATAACAAATAGTGAGATGGTATACATTCAGTTTGGATTATGCTTATAGAAGGATATGCACAGTCAAATGTTTCCATCAAAATGATTTGACTAGAATCCATAGTCTTGCTCAGTTGTAGAGAACACTTCAACTTTTGTTTGGAGACCGTATCCATAGTTTTCTTTTATGCGTAACGGCTGTAGATCGCTGTTAAGTAGAACAAAGGTGGTGACGAGTTTTTAAAACAAACTTTAATATATAAGCAACAGTAACTAATTAAATCTTATAGCAAGAGTGAAGAGAAAAAATATACTCGTCTTTAATTCTTCAGAATCAATTTGTTTGAATAAACAAAATTCCATTCTGCTCCATAATCAGCATTTGCCTTTTACTCAGTATCATTCGCTACAGTTGTCTCACCTCATATCATTCGCTACAGTTGTTTTACTCCGTATCATTTGCTACAGCTGGTTTATCCTGTATCATCCGCTACAGTTGTTTTACCCTGTATCATTCGCTACTGTTGTTAAGAAATTCCCTCAGATATTACTTTAATGTATCGTGTCATGTTCGAATATCCTTGGTTTAATTTTTAACATTGATATAGAATGCTCAATGAATAAAAGTTTTATTTATTTATTTATTTATTTATTTGTTTATTAGTTCATCATATGTTTCATTTTCATGTATAAAAATTTAATGTACCAGAAGGTAAGAGATTTTCGCGGGGAGATATAACTGCAAAAGATATTTTATTTATTTTCTCGACATTGCCCTTAACTCGCGAAATACGTTTCGCTATTTATTTTTCTCCCTTTGTCCTACGAATTTTGAACATTTGCTATAATGATTATCTTGCTTTTACTAAAAACGTTGACTTCGACAACAAATTCCGTCACCTTATGAACATGAAAACGAAAATAAATTCCGTTAATTTAATCTCAAGGGCATGGAGCACGAAAGTAAATTCCACGAAGTTCGCCATTGTCTTCGAGCGCGAAAATCTCTTACCTTGTGGCTTGCTAGTACATTCGTTCTGTATTTTATTTCAATCAAGTAGTATGGTAAAACCGTTATTAATAGGAAACAGTATCATATTTACTGATTTAGCACTCGTGTATAAATATTATGAAATGCTAGTTCTACGACTTTTAAAAACGTAAAACATGAATGCCATTGATGTTAAATATTAATAATAAAACGTTCTAACAGTATAACTTTACATTTTCTCTGCAGTACCAACAACAATTACGTTTAATAGAATGTAGATTTACTAGGTGTAGTGAACTGTTGTTATATCGAGACTACCTTAAGGTGATAAATTTTTGCGAGGATTAAATTTTGCGAATTTTGGACAAAACCCTGGGGTTCCGACAATTCGCAAAAATAAATCCACACAAAAACTAAGACAACATATTTAATTATCATTTTGTTATTTTTTTTTCACTTTATACTATGAAAATGACTGCACGATTCGCAAAAATTAATTCACGCAATTTTCTTGGAAATCCCTCATTCGCAAAAATAAATCCTCCCAAAATGTGCCGAAAATCAGACTCGCCAAATAAGTCCACGCAAAACATTTATCACCTTAAGGTAGTACTATGATAAGACAAAAATATTTTCCTGTATTTGAGTTTTAAGTGTTTTCACGAACATTTAAATAGAGAGTTGTGAATTATATAGCGTATTAGTCTATTTCCCATCCGTCCTTGTACTGTTTTTAAATACCGGAATGAGGTCATAATATTAGCCTCAGCAACTACTTAATTTGAGAAAGTTTTCCTTTTGCTGAAGGTACTACACATTTCATATGATTACTGTGTTAAATGTTTTTGGATAAAGAAATTATTTTGAGAGGCGAAATCGTTGGCTTGTCATTACAAGATGAACATACAATCTTGGTTAAAAATTATGTGTGTGTTTTGAATTAGGCCCGACGTCCGACGCCCCGACGTCTAAAATAAAATTTTGCTGAGGACTTGTTTAGCATCATCTTTAGAGAGTACTAATACATATCCTTAGATTTTTTTTCTCAAAAACCTCGTCAAAAACTGTCGGACGTACGAGTTTCATACAACTGTTTAGTAACACTAGAAGCATTATTCTACTTCTAAAGTAATATAACAATGACGCTGCATAAACGCTTAAACTCTCAGTCATTTTCAATCAAGATATGCTCCAATTTTCTTGCTGGGATGGTACAAAGCGTCATAGGCGAAACGAATTCGAAGTTGGGGGGTCTGTGATTTAGCGACATCACGAAGCTCCGCCATCGTTGGTGCCAAGCGAGAAAATCTTCAATATTTACCTCTCCAGACCCCCAGGAAATGCATTTCCTGAATAGAAAACTTACAGATCTTCACTTGGACAATGCAGTCACTCTTGCCACTGATAAAATCGGATGAATACAGAGAAAAATTGTCTACTTAACAAAAAGTTGGGGGAGGGGGGGGGGGAGGGTGCAGCCCCTAAAGCCCCCACCCAACCCGCCGCCCATGAGCGTACGTCCGACAGCGAAGATAGTGTCATAAACCAATTTTTCGTGCAGAAAAACGTAACAATGAAGCGATAAATACTTCAAACTATCAATGCTTTAGTGTAATAGTTTTCATTTTATTTTACATTAAGGAGATCTTATTTTAAAGAATCTGTGACGAAAGTACAGGCAGTATTGACAGTAATCATCAGTTATCGATGTTTATCACATTATTATATTGTGTTCACGCTATAATAATTCATTTTCATAGGGAGTTTACTTGGATATTGCAAAAAGTTTTAATTGCCAACATCTTGAGCGATTATCTTTTAAAGATTCCGTTTTGACACAAAATCTGTCGGACTTACAATCCTGGTCAAATAATTGTGGACTTAAAGTCGCAAAACTAACAATTGTGAGCCACAAGCTTAACGTTTAGTTTTTAATGATCCAGAAGACTCTTTTTTTTTAACAGCTTGCTGATCAGCTTGCATGATCATTGTAGGCTTAAGACTAACTCGATTATCCGGCACTATTTGGCTGTTAAGCATATACCCGGGCGTTTGTTTTGTAATATTGAAGAGAGTTTATTATGTTGTTAAGATATCATTGTGAGAAATGGTTAATCTGAAATTCCCTTATACCAAGATTCAGTGTCGTGCCGTCCCTTTCTTTAATCACAATTTTCCATTTATTCGTCGGTCGTACTTTTGCTAATTTTATGGAAAGGAGATAGTAGAATCAACGATAAATATATATCTTCCAGTTGTACTCGAACTGCAAAATACTTAATTGGTGTTCGTATTCTGTAACCACTATGCCACAAAACTAGAATTGCGACTTCATCTATAAAAGCGCTTGTCTTGAAATGATGAGACAAGTTATATTTCATAGACTTAATTACTTCAAGAGCAGTTTATTACTGCGCCATTCTTTGAATAAGGACGGCAATTTCTTTATGTGAATATCCCTGATACCTAAAATATATTTACCAACTAACTACCATGAAGCCTGGATGTGCAATAACAACACTTAGTTGTTCTAGTTGTTGTTCATGTGACTGTGGCCTAGTGGTTACAGAATACGAACACGAATCAAGTAGTTCGCAGTTCGAGTCCAACTGGATGATATATATTTATGGTTGATTCTTCCAGGTTATTTCCATTCCAGAAAGTTCGCAAAAGTACGATAGACGAATAAATAGAAAATTGTGATTAAAAAAAGGACAGTTAATCTCGATATACGGGATTTCAGATTAAAAATTTCACACAATGGTATGTTAAGAGCATAATTTTCTCTCTCCAATATTACAAAACAAACGCTCATGTATATTCCGTGATATGCATTTTAACTTTTTTGCGTTTGTTGTCTCTTTTATCATATACCTAAATAATTATTAAAAACTTAAAAAAAATATGGTGGTACATTTCTATTTACCATTTCTGGTAATAATGTTGCCTCCACTTTGTAGGCTAGTTTGAACAACTGTTAATCATATATTGTAAACATATATGTCTGTCTACAAAGAAATAAATTATTACTTACTTACTTACTACTTACTTACTTGATATGAAACATCATTATTATGGCCCAATTCTGTTACAACGGTTCCGTTTGCTGTTAGTGGTTATAGACGAACACAAATTAAGTAGTTCGCAGTTCGACTCCAACTGGAAGACATATATTTATCGTCGATTCTTCCAGTTTATCTTCATTCCATAAAATTACCCAAACTACGACCGACGAATAAAAAGAAAATTGTTATTAAAATTAAGCACCGCACGACCCTAAATGTCGATATACGGGAATTTAAGAAAATAAATTTCTCATGCATGTTGTGTTCATTTGACCGTGGTGTAGTGCCAGCGACAAACTACTGCCGACACAGTATTTCCCAGTTCAAGTCCAGTGTAGTAAGTCCAGTGTAGTAACTGGAAGACATTTATTTGTTCTTTATTCTTCACGCTTATCTCTATTCCATAAAACTAGCCAAGGTACGACCCATGAATAAAAAGAGAATTGTGATTGAAAAAGGGACGGCACGACACTAAATCTTAATATACAGGAATTTCAGAATAAAAACTTCTCATAATGATATGCTAACAACACAATTTACTCCTCCAATATTACAAAACCAACTCGCTTGTTGTTTTTTTTTGCGAATACAAACATCCTAATATGGCCCTATTATGTGACAGCGATTCCGTTTGCTGTTCAAGTAACTGTGATGTAGTGACAGCGATTAACTTAAGCATATGACTTAAGCTAGCACAGTAGTTGCCAGTTCGAGTCCAGTGTGGTACTATAAATTCCACCGAATTTCCACTTATGAGTACGGTCTCAAGAGTCATCGTGATTATTTACAAGTCTCTTGAACAAATAAATGTGAGAAAAATTATTTCGAGGCTTACTGCCTTTCTTTTGATTTAGTACACGTTGCATTCAAGGAAACTATCAACCTATATCGAATAGCATGAATTTGTTAAATCTTCGAATATAGGTATAACTGCTCGTCGTGTTTATATTGTTCATCCACGCTTCATGGTAGTTAATTGGGAAATATATTTTAGTTATCAGGAATATATACATAAAGAAATTGCCGTCCTTATTCAAACCATGACGCATTAGTAAACTGCTACCGAAGTAATTAAATCTCCGAAACATTTCTTCTCTCATCACTACCAGACATGCGCTTTTATAGATGATGCGCTATCAAATGTGGTTTTGATCAGTATGAAGCCGCAATTCTGGTTGTTGTTCATGTGAATGCGACTGAGTGGTTACAGTAGACGAACTCGAATGAAGTACTTGGCAGTTCGAGTCCAACTGGAAGACATTTATTTGTTCTTTATTCTTCCCGTTTATCTCTATTCCATAAAACTAGCCAAACTACGACCGGCGAATAAACTTAAAATTGTGATTAAAAAAGGGACGACACGACAATAAATATCGATATACGTAAATTTCAAAATAAAAACTTCTCACAATGATATGTTAACCACACAACATATTCTCTCCGATATTACAAAATAAACTTGCATGTATATTCTGTGATAACAATCATCCTAATATGGCCCTATTACGCTGTTCATGTGACTGTGGTGTAGTGGTAGCGATTAACTTATGGTAGCACAGTAGTTTCCAGTTCGAGTCCAGTGAGGTACTACAAATTCCACCGAATTTTCACTTATGAGTACGGTCTCATGAGGCATCGTGATTATTTACCAGTCTCTTGAATAAATAAATGTGAGAAAAATTATTTCGCAGCGTACAGCCTTTCTTTTGATTTATTACACGTTGCATTCAAGCTATCTATCAACCAATATCGAATAGCATGCATTTGTTA
>JAUCNQ010117407.1:0-10998 GCA_032352715.1 Bougainvillia muscus
CCCCCCCCCCCGAGGAGGCCCACACCAAAATTCTTTTGTTCAGAACTTTTTCAGCAGAAAATGGCATGGCATCAATACCATGTGACAAATTTACCTAGCTACATTCTCTAAATGTTTTGGGGCTGTAGGACATATGGTTTTCAAGTTATGGGTCATTCGTCAGAACCACCTATTTTTTCATCCCAGAAATGCCTCTAAATTACAAAAATTGCAAATAGGCATAACTCCTGTTCAAAACAATATTTTGACTTGAAACTTTGCCTGAGTACTCAATTCCCGAAGTTCTTCCGATTGTTCTAATTATTTCCCCGATTTTCCGGATTTTCTCCCGGGTTTTTGTATTTTCGGGGAACTTTTCGGAAAAAATTGGCATTTTTGGACCAAACCTGATGTTGATTCGTAATGCCCAGTCCTTTGTGGAGCAAAAACCGAAAACAGATCAAACAAATCTTTATGTCAAACTGATTTTATGCCAGTTTTTCTGAGACACACTTTTCGAAAGTTTGCGATGACGTCATCAAGAAATACATGACGTCAGCAAAAAAAAATTGTCCCAAATTGTTTATCTTGGTAAATATTATATGTGTGCCAAGTTTCATTGTTATTTCTTTAGTGTTCGAAAAATATCAGGAGTGGGACTACTAGCCCCCCCCCCCAGTCCTTACGAACACAAAAAAGCCCAGTCCTTTTAGGGTTAAGAGAAGAAATTAATTTCGCGAAACGATTGTATTTGATATTTTTTCGTTGAATTGAATTTGAATCGTTCGTCATTATAATTTTCCCTAATGTAAATACAAGTTTTCAAGTCAAAAATGTCTTCTCGAATATGTCTGCAACTTGTTTTCTCCTTCTGCTCTCCGTCCATATATTTTGATCAAACATTAAACATTTTGCTTTATCAGATTTAAAGATACATTTTGCACACCTCGCATAGTAGCCGGAGGCGCATTTGCACAGTAAACTGACGAGATCTGGGTTGAGTAGTCCACTGGAAATTTTTTAGAGGAGGAGTAAGTGAAGAAATTTCAGCTGAGCGTGGAAATATTTGAAGAAAAGAGACAAGGAGGCCACGGTATGACGATGATACAGAGAATCCATTTTTGAAGAGAGATCTTGGCCTATAACATTGCAAATACGACGCTGCATACGATCCAACAAACTGAAACAATCAGTTGGAGTGCCATCCCAGATGTGGCAACAATACTCCATGCAGGGGCGTATAGTCAAAGAGATACAAAATGTTCTAACATGCAGAAGGGAACTAGCCATGCTCCGTAGCAGCAGAAGTGGCTCCGGAATGTAAGTCCGCCTAGAAAAGTCTCTGCACAAAGTCATACCAAAGGAGACTAAAAGAGAGTCACCCTTAGAAGTTAGAACAATACATCGAAATATGACGTTGGAATGAAGCTCTGAAGCGGTTTATCGTGAGTAGTTTAGTTTTAGAAGAGTTGAATACCCTTTTTACCCCAGAACGAAGATCATATTCAAGGTTACGTGACACCTCACAACTTTGACAAAGAATCCAGCAGATTTACCCAAGCAAGGGTACAGTGTCGAGTCATCAAAATAGATAACAAGCATACTTATGATGTGATCAGGAAGATCAATGATAAAAAGAACAATGAGAGTAGGGCCAATGACAGACTCATGGGGAATCCCACAATCGATTGCATAGCAGGAAGAGGATTGCCTATCGAGCACAACCTTAATTTTACGATCATCAAGAAAAGAAGAAATTATATCAAACATACGACCAGTCAAGCCTGAAGCTTCTCGAGAAGTCCTGCATGGCAAATTTTTCTCAAAGACCTTAGATATACCGAGAGCTCATCTTGCCTCGCACGCTCATAGATAACAGTAAGTACATCAGCAGGCGATCGAACAGTACGTAAACCATACTGAGCGTCGGAAAATAGGCAATTCGAATCAACGTGCTTTACCCAAGTGTCATTGATAAAAGACTCAAAAACCTTACTGATAACAGGAAGAAGAGTAATTAGTCTATAATTGCGAAGATCACCACAGTTTTTAAAGACGTAATTCACGGATGGAAATTTCCACGAAGAAGGAAACCACGATTCGAAAACACACTTCTTGCGAATTTGTTGCGATTTTCGATACGAACTATGTTTAAGCAATCTATTGTTCCTTAACTTTAAGTTTGATCAAGGCTTATGGTTTTAATAATGCTCTGCCACTAAGTGAGATAAAAGTTGCGTGTAACCATATACGAGCCAGGTGTAGAAATCACACACTGCTTTCTCTAAACATCACAAGAAAAGAATGTGTGACACGTGCCTATGCGGAAATGCTAGAAATAGCTTGAGATTAGTGGTCAACAAAATGATTCAACTTGTACGATAACAAGATTCATAATGTCATTGCATTCCACCAAAATACGGTATTTCGCAATGAAGCGATAGGTTCTTATAAAAAGCTTGAAGGAAATCATCAGAACTCTTCATAAGGGTTCGTCTCAAAATTTCGCTTTAATGGGCTTCATAAACCGTTTCATTTTCATCTCAAATGGAGCGTTACCACTTCATCTGAGATGAAAATTGATAGGAGTAAAGCGAATTTTTGAGACGGTTCCTTACAGATTTTCCCATGTAACATGTAATATATATATAGCGAGGCTAGGTGGAAAATCATGTTATCCATTCGGACAACCTGCAGTTCTTCGACGGGAAACGCAACAACTTCAAGTTGTCTTATATTTTATTCAAGTTTCCACAGGTTCTCTAGGTTTCTGAAAGTAGAAAATCCTTTCAGGACAACATAATTTTTCATGTAACACTTTATAAGGGACCGTCTACAAAATTCGTCATTTTGTATACTTAATATGCACAAAGACATTTCTTCTGTGATGAAAATGGTACAATTTGCGATACAAATCTTGCGAACGGTTCCTTACAATATATAAATCAGGATAATCTTGATAGCCAACAAGACTCCCTATTCTCTTTTAAAGAAAACTCTTGAATACCCCAGGCCCTTTTCCAGACCTTTTAAGGATCCGACAATCGGATGCTGCCTCTTAAATAATGAAGAAGAAAGTGCCCCTTTTATGTAAAATAGTCCTAAAAATACCTAGTTTTCAAAGAAAACTAGGTATTTTTAGGACCTATTTCACATTAAAAATGCCCTTTTTCAACAAATCGGACGCTGCCCTCATATTCTAGAAAAGGCCCTGTACCTATCGAAATAATCAGATTCGGATTACGAACGATTATCTGATATCTAGAGAGAATTTGTTACATAGGAAATTTGTTACAGATTTTCTCTACAGTAAATGTCCAGAAATCATGTATATCCGATGGAACCGATTTTCCCAAAAATTGAATTGTCGTATTTGATCGGAATGGTTTGATTTTTATTCAGTGTGATACAACACAATTCATCTAAGAAATACTGGAAATAGTCGATACAAATTTTGTGGACAGTCCTAACACAAAAGGAAACTTCCATTCCACCCAGTTTGTTGATATGACAATAATGAATCTACGAACAATTTCCAAGCCTTATAATTGCCAAATTCAGCTCTGCTCCATGGTAAACATAAAATAGCTCACAAATAACCATTCAAATTTATGCCAAACCACCTTTCCCTTTCGCTTTTGCTAATGTGAATAGTTGTAATAATCTATATTTTCACTAACAAAAACTTCCTTTAAAGGAAGAAACTTTGTGATTTCGCGATTTTGGGCCAAATTTGCGAAAGTTCGAACCCGCGTAATATTTGCTATCTATAAATCGCGAAAGTTTATTCTCGCGAAACAAATGAGTTTTAGACTCGCAAAATTCAAGAAATCAAAATATATGACGTAGGCAGAGGCAGATCTAGAGAGGGATCCAAATTTGTGGAGGAGAATTTAAGTTAAAAGCAATTAAGACGTCACAAGGAGTAAAAACCGATTAAAAAAATTCATTTTATTCCTGAATTCGCGAAAGTTAATTATCGTGAAATATCCAAAAACAGTCAATTCGCGAAATTCGCGAAAGTTTCTTCCAAAAATTTCTCGATTTTTTCGACTCGCCAAACTTTCTTCTTTTAACCCTGTTTTATATCCGGGCTCCTACGAATGCCAATTATCAATTATAACGTTTTTTAGCAAATTTTTCGATTTAGACTAAGTATTTTAAGCTAAAATGATACTGTGTCATCAGAAATGAATTAGCTGTCGTTACATCGGCAAGATAAACAATTTCAGGGAAAAAAACTTTTTTTTTCGTTGAAAATATTTTTACCTCCGTCCGGAAAAAAATTCCGTTTTCCCGGTTTCGGTTATCCGATTTTCCCGCAATTCTCAGAAAATGTGTGAAATAGATTGAAGGTCAAAGTCACAAAGTTTCAATATCATATCGCAAATCGTTCAAAAGTTATTAAACATGTTGTCGGAGGGGGGAGCATATTTGCCCCCCCCCCCCATATAAAATAGGGTTAAAGTGAGTTCAATGAGGTGAGTAAGTGCCAATTAAGTGTCTCGAAAGTGTGCATATATCTAAAAGAAATACACAAAGACACCATTCTCGAGATTACAGATGACAAAAATTGAGACGTGTCTTGGTACGATATGGTATATACCCAATCTTGTTTCTTTCCTTTTAACATTTGCCTTTTGCTGCAGTCAAATGCAAATCATTTATACCGTCCTTTAAACATTTCGCGGTATGCTCGTAAACTTGTCGTTCAATAATATGGCGAAATGATTACAGGATAGCATGATCATTACAGCCAAGCAAACACAATTTCAAAATTACGTCCTCAAGACGTCTCTTCGACGTCAAGACGTGGTAGGGACGTCTTAAGAAAGTCAACTTTGGTCCTGTGTTAGCTGGGAGGGCAGCCTCCATTCAACACATGTGTTTTTATAAAATAGAGATTGTTGAAAGTTTATCTCACCAACATTTACAACATACTTTTAAAATTTCAGTTTCCACAAATTTATTAAAATCAAAATAACGACTAATGATTGGATAAAAATAACGCCTTTCTCGGTAATATGTCATTATCAGCAAATCACAAATGCTTGTCTTAAATTTATAAAGATAACTCTCGTATGGAAATTTAATTTTAAGGGCACAAAACAAATTAGTTGATTAGGAAAAACTATCGAAATATCCTATTCTTTTCGTTAATCTTTTGGAATGACAACTTCGCATTTTTATCATAACTTCTTGCCAGCATCATCATCGGTCAGAGATAAAGAAATCTCCTCGTAGCAATTCCTCGTCTATACCGTCTACATTAGTTTAGGCTTGTGGATGACGTAAGAGAGACCATCCAATAAAAAAACCTATGTAAATTTGTTATCAATTTTCATTCAGAAGGAGCGTCTTTGAACAAACAAAACGTATGCACAAAGATATTTCGTTCGAAAGATATTTGTCTAGAGATTGTCAACAACGCCATCCAAACAGATTGTTCCGATTGTGCCGATGTAGAAATAGAATACTATACAGTGGACTCTCTATAATACCAACTCCCACGGAGATGAAATAATCGTTCGAATTATGGAGTTGTTCGAATTATGGGAAGTTGCCCTTTGGAAAAAACTCTTCATAGGGAAGAAAATCTGTTCGAATTATGGAGTTGTTCGAATAATGAGGAGTCGAATTACAGAGAGTCCACAGTAATGTCTTAATAGCTTAACATATGGTAATGAGTCTTCGTGACTCCAAACTTAAACCACTGAGCCAATTCGTTTTGTTTCGTGGACATCATTGAATGATTTGGTGTTATGCCTCACCAGGAAACCTAACACGAATTGGTTTTGTTAACCAATCCTGTATTTGGAAACTGAGCCACATTGTCATTAACCCTATATAACGCCCCTTGTCATTAACGCCCCTTGTCGGAAAGGTTTTAATAACTTTAGAAGTACTCTATTTTTACATTTGAAACTTTGTACCTTTTAGTATAAATCTATTGTACATGTTTAAGAAGAGTTTCAGGGTCATATCATTTAAACAACAGAATTTATAGGTCATTAGTCAAGACCACCTAGCAAAATTACAGTTAATGAAGGTATATTTCCAGTTCCTAATGACTTTAGGCAAAGAAGCTTTGCATGTAAATTGCCTGTCCCAAGTTCTTTCAGATTGGGTACATACACCACATAGACAGCCATTGCGTCATTTCCAGGCACCGTTCCCTTAAAAAATCGTATACGACAAAATGCTGTTCTAGTTCTAACACTAAGTCAATCTTGAATTAGATACTGGGGGCTTATATGCCCCTTTCCACAGGCTTTATAAGTTGTCAAAATAGCCGAGGCATTTTAGGATTAATTGCAAAGACCTATATGTACTACATAAATACATACATACTGCAGATTTCTACAGGTTCCATGATACGACCTGCAACGACCTGCAAAGACCTGGAGGTATACTGCAGTCTTCTACAGGTTCAATGATACGACCTGCAACGACCTGCAAAGACCTGGAGGTATACTGCAGTCTTCTACAGGTTCAATGATACGACCTGCAACGACCTGCAAAGACCTGGAGGTATACTGCAGTTATCTACAGGTTCAATGATACGACCTGCAACGACCTGCAAAGACATGGAGGTATACTGCAGTTATCTACAGGTTCCATGACACGACCTGCAACGACCTGCAAAGACCTGTAGGTATACTGCAGTTATCTACAGGTTCCATGATACGACCTGCAACGACCTGCAAAGACCTGGAGGTATACTGCAGTTATCTACAGGTTCAATAAAACAATCCTTTTAAATCCATGCTTAGGTGTGAATTTATAAGCAATAACAATTATAAATAATAGTTTCGTAAAACTACCATACTAGTGCAAGCAAATACCAAATATGGTCTCTGTCGATAGATAGATTACTGACTACACTGTTGTGTTTTGACTAAAAATCAAATGTGTGAATTTAACGAAAGCTCGCTCTCAATAACTTTAAAACCAATTTCAAAAGTTCCGTTTTTCCGGATAATGTTCCGAAATATGAAATAAATTCGGACTCAAAAGAGAGGTAAGGTTAACAGACGTTCGTGTGCAAAGGTTCAAGCCTATATCTTAAATAATGAATGAAATACAACAATTACAAAGTTAAGGAATTTCAGAGGGAGTAGTGCTGTTTGTTTCAAACAATAGCCAATAATTTCTAAAATACTTATGATATAGGACTGAAACTTTCCCAGGTGATGTAAGATAGTTCAATGTTAAAGGTCACAAAGTATCATATCCAAATCTATAACATAACAGAAGTTACAGGGGGTCAAACATGCCGCGGGCCATTATGCCACACCCCCCCCCCCCCGCCCAGTCTTAATAGGGTTAATAACTTTCTTATCCAATACATGACCTCAATTTCATACAAAGACGGGTTCAATGTCTGAAAAAAGCTGTTCCTCGGGTCAACCCATACCATGTGAGGGAAATTGGGTAGATGGTTCAAAGTGATCATCGGGTATTGTCTAGGAGAGCACCTACCCTTCAGTGGGTCGTGTCGCTCAGAAGAGCATTAAATACTCCTGAACCGTCAACTTAAGCCGTGGCCCCTCCTGGAAACAAGCGACAGGGTATATCCCTCGAGCTTAGTGGGGCTAGCAACGATAAATATGAACCTCAACTCAACTCAACTCACTGGTGTCGTGGAGGAGAAGTAGTGATAACCTTGGGAGAGAGGTGAAGAAGTTAAAAAAGTACATTTGAAAGATTACGCCAGGACACAAAGGGGGGCCAGATATAACATATAAACATAAATACAACCTCGAGCTGATTGGGCTGATTAGATTTGTCTGCTTATCACGTAAAAGAGCACTCACAACATTTCAAAACTGACTCGTTTTGCAAATCACACCTTTTCTACCTGAATTTTCTTTTCCCAATGAATTAATAATATAAATAATATTTTTTGCCGGTTTTAATAGCAGGAGTATTATGGTGTCGACAAAATAGTCACACCTACTTGAACAATCCTACAACAAAAGCTACAGGAATGCCCAGGTATGTGTGACCATTTGATAGACATTAGACGACAATGATAGGTTTGCACCTAAAGTATACCCTTAGTACATCAAGTGGGGGCAAACACGTTTCCAATGGGTATGTCATGCGATCGGCGCGCTTTAACGACGTTGTTATCAACGCTGTGTTTGGTCTTGTGATAGTTATTATACTTCTTCAGTTCAGTATCTCAACACCACGCCACAGTGCCTTAAAGACAACCACGGGGATTGAAAGAATTGTACCATCCACAAAATTCGTATGGAAATTTGATACGGATTTTCATACAAAAGGAGTGTTTTTGTGCACAAAAACCCTTCTTCTGTGATGAAAATGGTTCGTATTGAAATGGTTCGTATTACGATACGAATTTTGTGGACGGTCCCTAACCGACCAACCAAAATCCAAAAAGTGTTCGTCTCAAAAATCTGCTAAACAAATCCATTCATTTTTATCAAATTTTATTCAGAAGAACAATCATACTTCATCTGGGATACAAAAAATGAAACTTTTATTTTGCTTCAAGTGTTGAACCATATAAACATGAAAATAAAACTGCTATAGTTAGAAGTAGTGAGGATCGAACTCAGCACGCCCACTTCACCCTACTGGCTGTAGGAGCAAAGTGTAAACCGATTGCTGTAAACCGGCAGAAGGTTAGCGTGATGAGAGACGGTTTGTCCACGTGGAAACGTCGTGAATTTCGGTTTGTCATGTCACGTGTGAGAGTTAGAAAGCGAATTCGTAGAACATATCCCCGTAGAACATTACAGTGGAGCGAAAGCGCTTCCTAACTCCCACATGTGACATGACAAACCGAATTTAATAATAAAAATGCGAGGTTGAAATCATAAGTTGTTTATAAACTTCATTCCCATAACTAATATAACATAAGTCAAACTATTAATTGGTTTAAAATTACCTTTGATTTCCGATGATTTAATATTCGACCACTTAAGTAATTAAAAGTGTAAGATTTTAACTATAACAATCAGAGAGGTAATTACGAAAACTTTGGAATTTTATCAGGTAGCAATCAAACTTCAAATTAGAAATAAGTTTTTTTTTGACAGATTTTCACACAAATTATATCACATGAAAGAATCATAAAATATTGACACATAATTGGGCAAATATTACGTCTTTCTGCTAATGAGGTAATAATTGTCCATTCATCATACCTGATAGCATTCTTGAATCATCTAATTTTGTAAAGAAATTGCGAAGAAAGGCGTCAAGTGCCCGATAAAATAAATCCTATTGATGATATGTTGCGCGAAATAAATCTAATCATATCCGCCGTCTGGTATTCATGTTACGCGATTAGAACGCGAATGACATCATTTAAACGTCCGTATACCTGTTATGTCTCACAGCCTTAGTATTTCGTAGAATAAATAACAAATGGAGAAACTGATTACGTAAGTTCGATAGGTGTATGCAGAGAGAGTGCGCGGGAACCAAATCTGGAATTTCAATTAAAATCTATCAAAGTCACACTTCAATAAAAATCGTTTCATCCAATTGAACAACTTGCAATGGTCCATCGGAAAACATAAGACGTTTCCAATGGATAACTGCACGTCATGACTTTTCACGTAGTACAATTTCATTTAGAAACAATCTGTCAAACATCACAATAATCTTTGTATTCGTCATTTGTAATCCTTCTTATACACAAATCCCTATTCAGATAAATCATGATAAGCTGTCGATTAGAATGCTATCAATGTCACTGAAAGACAGTATACAAACATTCTTTTTTCTTGTACTACATAAAAATGATGTTTGTTTTTAAACATTTTTACCATACAATTCAGTGGCGGATCCAGCCCTGGGTCTTTAAAGACCCATTATCATACAAAAGCAATTAAAAATTAATGAGTTTGAGCATGCTTTCAATCTCCATTCTATTGCTTTGACTTGGTAAAAAGCATGTTCTGAGTCCGCCTCTGCAAGTTACACTGTATGAAAATTGAGAAAAACAGGTTCCAAATACAAACGATTACACAGGCGGACTCGGAGTATGCTTTTACTTGGTCACATCAGTAGAATGGAGACTCAAACTCATTAATTTTTAATTGCTTTTGTATGAAGATGGATCTCTAGACCCATCATGATACAAAAAGCTATTAAGAATTAATACGTTTAGTTCTTTATCGTGTTGTTCTGACTAGGGCTGGATCAGCCACTGGATTATCTGACATTTAGAGAAAATGTGTTCCAGATTTTCTCAAAAAGTCAAATTTTCTTTAAGTGCTGTTATCAAAAACCTCTAAATTACTGTAAGTTTTTGGTAAAATCTTTAAGGCTTTTTGAGCAGTGATATATCATAATAAATAGAGTAGTTATCAGACAAGTAAGACAGGAGCTAATTATCTAGCAATTAAATATTAATCTTAAAGGGCTCCAGTTCTAAAACTTTCTTTTAAACAAAGTAATTTAAAAACGCTTCAAAACACCCCTCTTTAACCCTTTTTATGCCTAGAGGTCATTAAATGGTCATACACACTTCAACAGTCCTGAAGTATTTTGCTTCAGGATTGTTGAAGCGTGTATGACCATTTTGTTACCACCAGGCATTCAAGGGTTAAAATTGGGCATGCATAAAAATAGAACATAATCCCAACCTCGTCCCCAGGGCCTTTTCGCTTTTTTATTTGTGGGAGACATAATCCTATAGCAAAATGCTTTTCATCCTAGGAAACTAATCCATGATTTCCTGTTGTGAGATTATGATTATTAGAGCATTTTAATATTTCAAAGTTAAATCTTGTTTATAATGTGGTAAGTGTGATTCAGATAGGGTGTATTTATCAGCGGTAAGGGTGATTCAGTCTGTATTGCATTAATCCGAATAATTACAACTGTCTACTTCAGAAGAAGCTATTCTATGATACGAGAATTGATTCTGTTTACGCTGGACCACAAGTCGAGTTGTAAGTAAGGAACCGTCTCAAAAATTCGCTTAAATTCGCTTAGCAATTCGCTTCATTTTCATCTTAGATGAAGTGTTATTGT
>JAUCNQ010117418.1:0-10998 GCA_032352715.1 Bougainvillia muscus
CCCCAATGTACCACCCCCCCCAATGCCTACGTGTAACCTTTGCACCCCCCACCCCCAAGCACAATAGGATTAATTACTCAGTATACACAAAGGCTTCCTTCTGTATGTATTGGTGCAAGCTTCCATAAGGCGTTGAGTATTTAGTGGCGAATAAAAGTACTAGGATTTATGTAATTCCATAACAAAAAATCTTTGGTGTTTGTAAAAAAGAGGGCATCCTTTCTCGAAATATTCTGAGCCAGTGGTGGATCTAGCACACAGCATCAAGAAAGACAATACTTGAAGTTTTAATTCTTAACATCTTTATGAATGTTGGAGATCCGTCTAGATACATCACTTGATTAAACATTTTTGACTTTGAGTCTTCCTTTAGCTGTCATGACTAGGTAAAAGCATGTTTTGATACCGCCTATGTGTGCCTATGTGAGCAGATATAAAACCCGCCGCATTTAGGCAATAAACCATCGCGTTTTATTTCCCCCGACCAAATCTAAAATTTCACGTGCAAATCAATTAGTGAAGCCATAACCTGCACGATTGGGCATTTTCAGCATATTAAATAATAGCATTAACGATACGGTATACTTATTGCAGTTCAAAAAATAATCATTTTTTGGACATTCTCCAAAGTCCTGCGTTATTTTCAGTGCTCTTTCCAATGCCACCGAAACGTAACGAATTTAACTAACCAAACTTCCGTTATCTTGGTTTGTCTTCTTAAACAGTTTCGGTTTATAAAAAGAACGAATGTTACCAAGTGATTTCTTTCCTTTAAAAACAAATAATTATTTTTCTTATAACATAAATGTAAACTTTTTGAACTTAAAAACGTGGTAAATATTTCTCGTCCTAGTTTTAAGGAAACGCTATTAAAAAAAATGAGTTGATTAATGTAAAGATTTAATAAATATTAAAACATGTGGTAGAGTTTTATATAAGCAAATATTAAGAACGACAATCACATAAAGGAGAACAATTTATTTTGGTGAACTTCTCCTTTGAATATTTTTGATATTTATTCAGTGGCGGATCCAGCCCTATTCAGAGCAACACGAAAAAGTATAATTACTTTTAATTCTTAATAACAAAATGTATGACGCTGGGTCTTTAGAGACCAAGCATCATAGTTGGAGTACTTAAAATTAACGACTTTGAGTCTCCAATAGATGGTTGTAACTAGGTTAAAGCATGCTCTGAGTCTGCCTATACTCTTGTACTTGATATCAATTTTACCAAGTTTTCTACACCTGTTAGATAGTTCTTAGAATTCATACTTTCTTACAGTGAATGATATTCAAGTTAGAACTACAATCTTTTAGTAACATAAATTCCCTCAAGGACAAACTTGACTGTTTTTCTCAAGCACCAGTACCGTCCATTACACGATAAATATACTTCATAGTTATCCAAACTGCACTGTCAAATTAGCTTAAATGTTTTTGCTCAATTAAACTTTATATTTTTGCCAAACTTTGAGCAAAGCAAATGTCTACAGAATAACTTGTTGTCATAAATAGCAATCCTTCTCAATGTTAATGCTAAATGTACATAGTTTTTGTTTTAAATATGGAATTTTTCGAGATTTTTATTAAGTGCTTCTTTGTAATTAAAATAAGTACAGAATCAATACAACGCAGATTGATATGATCATTGTTTCATTTGTAAGAGTCAGTTCTGTTGAAACGGATTTCATTGATTTCAAATCACAATGGTTTTTAACTGTGATCTCAGTAACAGGTAAAAGGACTCTAGCGGGACATGTATTGTCTATCAAGCCAGACAAATTAAAGAGAGCTTGTAAAAACCTTTCATTCTTACAAAGACATGGAAAATCTTGACCGATCTGTATTCTTGATAAAGAAGGGAAACACAAAGTATTAATCTTCAAATTCATTAGTCCAGAATTTTCCGGCATATATAGTACTCTAAGATTCGAATGGAATCTATTTAAACTAACAGATTCCAATCTATTTTTCGACATGTCAAGATGAGACAATGAAGGCAAATAATTAAGCATTGCATCGTCTAATATAGTGATTAAGTTCATAGCAATCTCTAATCTATACAGATTTTTTAAAGGCTGAAACGCTGTTAACGATATGGTCGTTAAACGATTTTGTTGTAAGTATAGGTATTTACAGTTTGATATACCAGTTAAACTTGCAGGTTCAAGATTACTGATTATGTTATTTGTCAGATTGATAGAATAACCGTTTGTATTTATGTAACTATTCCTCATTAACGTAAACGTATTTCCAGCAAGTGATAGATGATGCAGTTGGATGTGTGATATATTCAACTGCTCAATGTTACATCGATCCATCTTTAAAGTGGATATTTTAGGTACTCCATTCAGAAATTCAAGTGGTAAATCATACAGGTCATTACCACTCAGATCAAGCCAATTAAGATTTGGAACCTTGATGTTTATTGCTTCCAGCTGATTGTCATTTAGCGAAGCATATTTTAGTGATTCAGTATCAATGTTAACTTTTGTTGAGTTGCAATTTCGAACCGATAAGTGTGTTAGCGGAGCATCTGCATACAGTTTGCTATCAATAGTTGAAATAAAACAACCACTTATATACAGTTGAGTAAGTTTTGTAGCTTTGGTAATTTCAAGTCTCGTAATGGGGTTGTTTATAGCATATAGACGTTTAATAACAGTCGAATTTATTCTTATGACTTTTATATTGCAATTCTCTAAGGTAACATATTGAAGAGAGTTTACAGTGTGTGTGATTTCGTTGTTGGTATAAGATAAATCATTTCCAGAGAAATCAGCAGCTTGTACTGTAATCGGTAATACAGGTATATGTGTAATGTTACAATAAGTGAGAGCCAGCAACTTTAAATTGATCAGATACTCCAATTCAGCAATATTGATACTGCTCCTTCGAATATATAATATTTTTAAGTTTTGTGGTAAAACTGGAATTCTCGTCAGATTTATATTTTGAAGCATCAAAGACTTTAAGAATGACATATTATGAAACATGGATATAAACACTCTCGGTAAATATAAATGCGCGAACAATTTGTTAGTGATAGTTATTGTACTAAGATAATTACTATTCATGATAGGAAAGGCGGTTAAATTGCAATTGATTAGTGTCAAATGAGTAAGAACAGAAAGACCATTTAAAAATGTTTCATTTGCTGCAGATAAATCAGTATTTTCAATATGTAGTTCCTTTAGATGTTTTTGAAACATGGGAATTATGAACAGACTACAGTTTTGGATATTTATACTAGAAGTTATATTTAGCCTTGAAAACAGATCGCTTGCGTTTAACTCTAACTTCATATTACGCAATATGAGGTGTTCCACAGTCGGACATTTTTCATTGTTCTTCATTGAATTAAAAATGTTATGTTGATTGTTAGAAATAATGGTTAAAGTCTCGATGTTTTCGTATACTGCTAGAGGACTGCAAGAGATATACTTAAGTGATGGAAGTAATAAGTTAACAACGGTTGCTTGTCCATATGATATGACAGGAATCGTTTCACTAGTTTCATTGTAACAAGTAATCATTGATGAAATACAGCGGCAGAAGACAGGACATTGTGCCCATATACAGCAAGCTTTGACCAAAAGTATAACAATTATAAGCAGGCATTTCATTTTTATGATACTGTTCGTTTTCCTATAAAAGAAAGGTATGGACTAGACTTGAATTATTCTGTCTCAAGCGACACACGATTGTGATGCATCTAAAGTCGGGATAATCAGTTTTGCATTATAAATACGAGTTCTGGAACCACTTTTCTCAAATCAACTATTCGTTCTTAATCTTTGGTCATCGGAATTTGGATATGCTGAATTCATACGGTATCTATGTTTTACAAACTTCAGTATGGTTGGTCTTACAACATATCTCTTTTGAAATTGATAAAAAAATATAAATACAACGTTTAGCGAAGGTAGAATAGGTCAGTGTTTCAGGCTAAAAATCCGGAGACGTTCATGTGATTATACAGAGAAGGGTTCTGAACATGTCTTTACCTAGCCACGCCATTAACGTAGGAACCCATATTTCATTTACTTAACCATATTCGTGAACTTTTCCTTATAACTTTTGTTATATACAATATTAAGAGATGCCCTTTGGTGCCTCTCAACATTTATTTATTAGTAACACGATGATGCAAAAAAAACCTCGAAATAGTTGCGCCCTTTGCGCCCTGTTTGCTCCATGGGCGTTAATTCGGAAAAATCGTATATTTGTGACCAAAAAGCCGGTATTAATACGGTTAAGGTGTATTCATGGGTCTCATAACTGTAATAGGTGGATATTATGCATTTTAGACTGATTCCTATAACTTATTATTTAATTGTTGCGTGTAATTATTTCGTTCATACTGATGACTACACTAGGCTATCCTTGTTAGTTAAAATAACTTTTAATATACATAATATGATGTAGTTATATTGTCACTTATCGTTAAAAATATAGAGATTATCAATCAATCATCATAATGATCACCACCCTTGTCATTCTGTGATCTACTTTCACTGTCTTAATTCATCTAATATCTCCTCAGATCAGACGCCTTTCGTACTGTTTACATTTAATTTTTCAAGTTGGTGCGGTTTTTCATATACAATAAGTTTACTGTTCTAATATAATTTATAGCGTAGAGTTATTCATAGTAAACAGTAGAATATAGGTTACAATCTGTCTACAGATAATATTTTGTCTCAATCAGCATAAAAGGACTTACATTCATTGCATAAACAATGCATACGTTAAGATTTAACAGTTCTTCATCATAATGCTCAGACTAGCGCTGGATTTGCAAACACCCTTCATTGTTCAGTATTTCAATGCATTTTAAAATAAGTTTTAATCAATCAACACCATGAAATTACAGTACCAGCTTATCAAACATTCAAGTGGATAAAGTCCACAGACCAGCGAATAGTACAGTTCCTTACAATTCGCGACAAAATCTTCAGAACGAATCTTTACATGTAAGAACCAGAACACTCACTGAGACATGCCACTTTTCAGACACTTGTATGAGGGGCTACCAACACACTTCATTCAAACCAGTGGAGCGCTACCAATCACTACTTTCAATATAAGTTCTTACAAAAAACTAGCAAGGTACGACAATCCATGAAAAGGAAAAAGAAAGGAAAATGGAAAATTGTCAGCATTTCAGTGATACAAAAGCAGTTCAGTTTCGAATTCTATTGCTAGTTTGGCATATCTATCAGAAACTGAGCAGATTCACGAACAGAAGAGGTCCAAATAATGGTCAGCAGTATAGCAAGCAGTCTCTTAGATCTTAATCTGAATGTGACAACAGAGACGCACACACTGAATCACTCACTCACTACTTACTCACTCATCACACTTCTCTGTACATTCACTTGTTTGCCTATGCAAGGAAAAGCACACTGCCTGAGAAATAAACACCTAATAGACACAGACACAGTCAACAATAGACACCAAATAAAAGCAAACATCTTTTTGGATTATTTCCTTCTTTTTTACATCACGTTCTTCTCTGTTATGTGGTTTCCCATAATGTTGTTATATGCAATAGGTTTAATGCTCCAAGGGAATTTGTAATGAAGACTTGTCTATAGTAAATAATAATTTTTTCACCTCTGTCAATTTAGCCAGAATGTTTAAAACCAATTTTCAATGTCCTTATCGACCACATGAGGGCATTCTCCCCGAAGTCCCTGGGTGAGAGGTTGTTTTACTGGTATCAAATCTTGACTCAATACTGTGTTTCCATGCCTTATGCATGCTTGTGTGCAAGGATTTCCAAAATGAAGTTTCAAGAAGACTCGGTTCCAAATGGGATCACATTTACCATTATCTAACAATAATAAAGATGAAAGAATCGTTGTTTGAGAGATACAATGAAATAAATAAAAATAAATATTAGTTTCAAAACAATAGAGCTACTATAATGGCAGTTGGATTTCATTAGATATGTACATGATGTATAGAATAACTTTCTTTAACTGGATGAATTCGTCGTCATTAATCTATGATTGGTTAAACTATGATTGGTTTATGATGACGTTCAATGGTTTTGCTTAGGCTTTTTTAACCCTATTTTACTTGGGGGGGGGGGGGGGGTAGATTAAAGCACAAAAGTTTTACCCTGTGTATCAAATTTAGTTTTGAATATGTGTAATAAATTTCATAGGAGTACCATGTGTATGTTATGAGATACAGGTCATTTGCCAAAACCACCCAAAGAAAAAAATGAAAAAAGGTTTTAGAAAATGCTGACGTAAGCAAAATTGGAATCAAATGGGTGTGTAAAAGTTTATTATATAGAAGCGCCTTTCTGATACCACTCTAACTAGGGGTCAATCACTTCTGAGTCATTTTTTGTTCAAAAGTTACAGCAATATACCTTATTTTAGCCGATTTTCGCCCACGTTTTCACTATGTCCCACGAAAAAAGCTGTCGTCATCACAAAACTGACGTCATGCTAAAAATAATGAGGTCATTCGAAACCGCTTGTGTTATTTTATAATCGAGGTAAGTTTCATCATCCTAGGACAATTATTATAGATTTTAACCAGAGGAGTAATTTTACCCCCTCTCAAGTGTTTAGCGTCCATCAAAAAGCCCAAGTAAAATAGGGTTAAGCCAGCTTTTTTTGTATACATGATATATAGGAAAAGTTTCTTTATTTGGATAAACTAGATCAATCAGCGTCCATTGAACTTCGGCGAGAGTGGTTGCACTTGTATTTTCCACACTGACCTAGTGGAATATTATATTTCTATGGGAAAACAAAAATTCTTACTTTCTAAAATTAGCGTATCAGATCTGAATGTGTATCTGCACAATTGAACGATTTGAACACTCGATATCAGTATTGTTTTAATAACAAATAAGATTTGAGGGAAGTTTCATATTAAGACTTTTATTCCATTAATCCTATCGGGATTGGAATTTTGGGAACTTCTCAAGACCATAATTACAATGCAAAGACTGTTCATACTCATTCAGTGCCGCAAGACGCTGTTGTAACAAATCACAATTTGAGTTTAATTACTTCTGTAACAAAATGCAAACAATGATTCGTGATGTCAATTTGAAAACGGAGCAGTCAAGACGTTCCGAAATATCATTAAAAATAAAAACTGAGTTTTGAATGTCCTCTATAATTGAAACCTTAATATATCGATATCTCATTCACTCACGATGACACTAAAAGAATGATTCGTGATCAATTACATCATCGGCACTGAATGAACTAAATCTAACTAAAATGAGTAAAATGGTTAGTATGTACGGTATGTTATTATTCTGAAGTAAGGAGAGAAGATATTTTATGAGAAATATTGTTGTTTCTTTTGTGCGACTTTTCTGGTTAAAATTTATAAAATAAACGTTATTTTAAATATCTTTCATGAATTCAAGGCATGTGTAATACAATTTCGTGGTTTAGCTATGATAATTTTTTGGGATTTTTTAAAAGTAATTTTGATTAAGTTTTTCGCGTTTTTTGCTGCTCATCGTCAAACATCATTCTTTATTACAAATAAATATTTGTGCTAACTCTCACAACAATTTTCTCTCCTTTGCGTTTTTAAGGTTTTTAACGTTTTTGACTGTATTTAGCGGAATAACTTTTGTCGCAAACGTTTTGAATTTCGTGGGTTATTTTTGGTCAGACACACGAGGGACGAAATTTCTACTACATTTTCACGGCATAATGGAGAATTTCAAGTCCAGTGACATTCAACGACATTACCTCCATCATGTTAGTTATCGCCGTCATTTTCTGCCACTTAAATTTTCCATACAGCGATAATGAAAAAACATTGAACCGCGGCCACAAGCGGAGAATTCTTTCCACTAGCAAAGTTTTTCGTGCGCATGGTCTTCGGGGTAACCACCTTCAGGCGCTCGATAAGAAGCTAAAATACAACAAAATCTTTGCAAATAACACAAGAAAGTAATTTGATTTATGTAACCAAGGTTAAGCCAAGGTGGAAAACCCAAAAAACCTTTCATCGGCCAAGATTATAAATGTAAATTCAAACATTCCCTGATGCTGATGTAAATGGAAAATGTACAGAGTTCACGACATATAGGTTGTTTGTATATCAAATTGTAACACTTCGTCAGGTAGCTTGACTTATTTATATCATGGCAGTTGTTCACAAATGGCAACCCATACTGCAGCATGTATTGCAGGATTGTTAAAATACGTGTGACCAATTAACAACAGCATGCATGGGTTAACCCTATTTGGACCGGGAGGGGAGGGGGGGATACAAAGTGCCACAATCGTGAACTTTTGCTTGTAAGCTTTGTTCAATACAATATTAAGAGATGCCCTTTTAAACTTTTAACATTTATTTTTTGGCAACACAATGAGACGCCCTCTGAATATTTTATCCCATCATGTTACCTCAAATAATTTTCTTTAAATCCGTTTTTAATCGACCAATAAAGTCTCAGGAAGATTATTTTGGAATATATTACACCTATCTTATGGCAAACGGTAATACTTTGTAGCTTTTAATAGTTTTATTTGCTCCATGGGCGTTAATTTGAGAAAATCATCGAATTGCCGGAGGAAAACCCAAATTATGACGTCATAACCTACACCATGACGTCTTAATTAAAACGCCGACATCAAATTGTCGGGCTTATGATGTTGTACCACTGTGCCAAGTTTTATGACGTAAGCATAACATTGACACATTTTGCATAGGTGTGGTATATTTAATTTTTGACCCTGGTCTTCTCTTTAGTGTAGATTTGTATAACTTTTTTTATCAATAATAGTGATGTGAAAGAATTTTCAATAAAACTTGTCTCTGGAAATTAATAGCACAAGGGATATAAGAAATCAGGGAATGGTTTTGAATTCTCTGAAATGCTTGGGTATGAAACATTTGCTCGCTTGGTCTGTTTCGATATTTTTCTGCAATCATGGGATTAACCCTATTAGGCCTAGGGGGGGGGGGGTGCGGATTCCGCCCCCCCTCCTGAACTTTTTTTGATAACTTTTCTTAACGACAAAACAAGATATTGAAACTCGGTCACATTTAATATAATTTCCTTTCCCACATTTCCACAAATTTTTATTGAGTTTTCATGTTTACTTTAGAAGTTATTGGCTATTAGTCGGAACCACCCATAAAATTACAGTCAAATCCCTATAAAATAACAATATGAACAAATGGCAATATCTTTTAACTGCATACCTAATTTAACTTGCAACTTTGCACAGTTGTAGTATTTAAGAAAATCTTTCCGATTTTTCCGACAATTTTCCCGATTTTTCCGTTTTTCTGCTTTTTCCGGTAAATTGCTGAAAATCCGGTAATACTTCCGGTATTTTCCGGTCAATCCGGTGGTTATATACCCCATATTTCGTAAGATACATTACTATTACACACTCTGGCAGAAACAGAACCTTAGAAACTCAATCACATTGGATGTTATCGGAATTTAATCAAAGTACACATTTTCCGGAGATTTCGACGTATTTTATGACGTCACCGACGTAATAATGACGTCATCAATAAAATAATGACGTCAGAATGTTTGTAACAATCTGAGGTGTAACTGTGCCAAGTTTTATGTGATGGGGAGGCATACTTCAGAAGTTATGGAGGGGAGGCGGAATCCGCCCCCCCCCCTAGTCCTGAACAGCCCCAAAATACCCTAGGCCTAATAGGGTAAATTTACCCCCTCCCCCCCACCTGTTAGTTTTTTTTTAATAACTTTTGTTTCACATAATCAATTGAACTGAAACTTTATGACTTTTACTAAAATCCTATTGGGCACGTTTTCCGAATGTTTTAGCCCTATACATCCTACAATTCTGAAATTATAAGCTATTGCTCGAGACCACCTATCAAATTTTTAAGAAATTCTGCTAAAATTACCACAAAAGATTATTTCCAGAACTTTTCATGTGGTAAAGTAATTCACTTCAAACTTATACAATATCTTCAAATTAATAACATCTTTCAACTTATATATCTTTTTGACGTCATTTTATGATGACGTCATATTATGACGTAATAACGCATTTTTGGATTTTATGGAATTTTTGTCAACTTTGGCGCGCCATTCTGACTCGAAATATCATAGTTACTTGAAATAAAAACTGATATTGTTAATCTACTAGGAACTGGCTTTAACACAAAGAAAACAGAACAATAAAATCTGTTATATGTATATCTCGTGATTGAAATTTGAAAATTGGTCATATTTTACCAAAAAGTTAGAAATTTTTCAGATATTTGATGACGTCATCACCAAATGGCGGCCATTTTGAAAAACGTTTTTGCGTAATTTTGTTCCTCTTATAACAAGGAACATATGTGCCAAGTTTTAACTCAATAGCATGCTCGTAGCAGATTTTAGGTAGGGGGGGGGGGGGGGGGAAAAAAAACCCCCCAACCCATGCCTAGGTGTAACCTGTAACCATGCACAATAGGTTAAAAAAAATAAAACAGAATTCATCTTGTTTGGAACACCTCATATATTAAAGCGTCCCTCAAAGATAGAAATATCCACTAACCCTATTTCGGCTTTTTTTTACCAGAGCAATTGCAACTCTGAAACTTACTGATTTTTATCAAAATTCTATTTTGCACGTTTCCTGAAAGTTTCAGGTCTATACCGGGTACTGTTCTGCAGGTATTTATTACTTCTCAAAACCACCTATCATATTTACTGGAAATCCCTGTATAATTGCAAAAACTTAAACTAACAAGGAACATATGTGCCAAATTTGTAGTGAAAATCTTTTGGGATTTGGATTTTAGGCTGGGGGGGGGGGCTAATTTTACCCCACTTGTTCAAAGCTGGGATAAAATAGCTTGGCAGGAATAAAGTTAACAACAATATTGTCAACGAAACTAATACCTACAATTGTATTGGTATTACGTTAGATATACTCAACTAGACGGAAGCAGCCATCTGTACGTGTTCTTCAAATTATGTGTTCGGTAAATATTTGAAATATTCCTACAGAAGTGT
>JAUCNQ010117429.1:0-10998 GCA_032352715.1 Bougainvillia muscus
AGCCCAGTCTTAATAGGGTTAAAATATGTGTTATAAGCAATAAAGATGTTTTTCTCTGTAATAAAGAGAAAGGAAGCCTAACCGCCTGATGTTTTCCTTCAATTACCATTGGTCAGTAACTAATAATAGTACCATACAGGCGAAAAGCCAGTTGAACTGGGCAAACTACTGCTTAAACCATTAGGAATGTATATTCTAGACTTAAAGTGGGTGATATAAGAAATTTGAATGCGTTTCTCTGTAATAAAGCCATGGCAAGACATATCGCCTATTGTTTTCCTTCAACGACCGTCGGCTTGTAACTATTAATAGTATTATACCTGCGTATGGGCAGCTGAGCTGTTCAAACGGCTGTTCAAACCATTAGAAATGTATATTATAGACTAAAACTGCGTCTTATGAGCAATTTAAATTGTTTTTCTCAGTAATAAAGCCATCGGAAGCCTAATCGCGTATTGTTTCCGTTCATTTACTATCGGTTAGTAACTATTAATAGTACTATACCAGCGAAAAGGAAGATGAATAGTTTTAACTGCAGCGCGAACCATTAGAAATATATATTATGGGCTTAAGCTGCATGCAATAAGCAATTTAAGTGTTTTTCTCAGTAATTAAGCCATCGGCAGTTTAATTGGGAATAGTTTTGCTTCAATTACCATCAGTTAGTAACTATTAATAGTATTGCGCATTTCAAAAGAATATCGAACAGGCCAAATGGCTGTTCATCCATTAGAAATGTATATTATAGACTTAAACTGGGTGTTGTAAGCAATATAAGTGTTTTTCTCTGTAATAAAGCCATCGGAAGGCTAATAGCATTTTTTATTACTTTAATTACCACTGGTCATTAAGTATTAGTAGTATTTCGCATATCAAAAAACTGTCGAACTGGCCAAACGGCTGTTCAAACTTTTAGAAATGTATATTACAGGCTTAAACTATGTTTTACAAGCAATATAATTGTGTTTCTCCGTAATAAAGCAAACGAAAGCCTAATCGCCTGCTGATGAATTACTATTGATCGGTAACTATGTCGGCTGACAGTATAAAAGGCCAAACTGCTGTGAAAACCGTCAGAAATGTATATTATAGGTTTAAACTGCGTGTTATAAGCAATTAAAATGTGTTTCTCTGTCATTAAGCCATCGACAGGCTAATCGTGTATTGTTTTCCTTCAGTTACTATCGGTTAGTAACTATACCGGCGGAACGACATGTGAACAGGCTAAAAGGTTGTCTAAACAATTAGAAATGTATATTATAAGCTTAAACTGCGTGTTTTAGGCAATTTAAATGCTTATTTTTATGTAATAATGCCATCGCCAGGTTAATCTAATTGGCGATTAGGCTTCCGATGGCTTTATTACGGAGAAACTCATTGATACTGCATATAATACGCCGTTTAAACCTATAATACACATTTCTTACGGTTTGAACAGCCGTTCGACTTGTTCCTTTGTTTTTTGATATGCGTAATACTATTAATAGTTACTAACTGATGATAAGTAAAGGAAAATAACTGGCGATTAACGTAGCGATGGCATTATTACAGAGAAAAAGTACTTAAGTTGCCTAAAACACGCAGTTTTAGCTTATAATATACATTTCTAATTGTTTGGACAACCTGTTCAACTGTCGTTACGCCGGTGTAGTACTATTAATGGTTACTTACCAATGGTAACTGGAGGAAAACAATAGGCGGTTAGGCTTCCGTTGGCTTTATTACAGAGAAACACATTTATATTGCTTGTAACACATAGTTTAAGCTAGTAATATACATTTCTAAAAGTTTGAACAACCGTTTGGCCTGTTCGACAGTTTTTTGATACCTAATAGTTACTGACCAGTGGTAATTGAAGGAAAAAATATGCAATTAGCCTTCCAATGGCTTTATTAGAGAGAAAAACACTTATATTGCTTAAAACACGCAGTTTAAGCCCATAATATACATTGCTAATGGTTTGGGTAGCAATTGGGCCTGTTCAACTGTCCTTTCGCCGGCTTAGTTCTATTATTAGTTAATGACCATTGGTAATAGAAGAAAAACAAAAGGCGTTAGGTTTCCGTTGGCTATATTACAGAGAAAAACATTTATATTGCTAATAACACGCAGTTAAAGTCTATAATATACATTTCTAATGGTTTGAACAGTCGTTTGGCCTGTTTGATATTCTTTTGAAATACGCATTACAATTAATAGTTACTAACTGATGGTAATTGAAGCAAAACTATTCTCGATTAAACTCCCGATAGTTTTATTACAGAGAGAGACACCTAAATTGCTGATACCACGCTTTTAAGTTAATAATATACATTGCTAATGGTTTGAGTAGCAAATGAGCCAGTTCAGCTCTTTTTTCACCGGCATAGTACTATTATTAATTAATGACCAATGGTAATTGAAGGAAAATAAAATGCAGTTAGGTTTTTGTTGGCTTCATTACAGAGAAACGTATTAATATTGCTAATAAAACAAAGTTTAAGATTATAATAACATTTCATATGGTTTAAGCAGCAGTTGGCCCTGTTCAACTGGCTTTTCGTATGTATGATACTATTATTAGTTACTGACCTATGGTAATTAAAGGATAACATAAGGCATTTAGGATACCATTGGCTTTATTACAGAGAAACACCTCTTTATTGCTTATAATACATATTTTAAGCTTGTAATATACGTTTCTAACAAATTGAAAAGCAGTTGGGCCAGTTAACCTATCCATAAGCCGACATGGTACTATTAATAGTTACTGACCAATAGTAATTGAAGGAAAAAATTCGCAATTAGGCTTCCAATGGCTTTATTACATAGAAACTCATTTACACTGCATATAACACGCCGTTTAATCCTATAATACACATTTTTAACGGTTTGAACAGCCGTTTGACCTGTTCGATTGTCTTTTGATATGCACAATACTATTAATAGTTACTACCTGATGGTAATTGAAAGAAAATAAATGTCGATTAACCTGGCAATGACATTATTACAGAGAAAACACACTTATATTGCTCATAACATGCAGTTTTAGTCTATAATATACATTTCTAATGGTTTGAATAGCCGTTTGAACTGCCCAGCTGCCCATACGCCGGTATAGTTCTATTAATAGTTACTAACCGACGGTCTTTGAACGAAAACAATAGGCGATTAGTCTTGCCATGTCTTTATTACAGAAAAACGCATTCAAATTGCTTATATCACGCCCTTTAAGTCTAGAATATGCGTTCCTAATGGTATGCGCAGTACTTGGCCCTGTTCAATTGGCTTTTCGCCTGTATGGTACTATTATTAGTTACTGACCAATGGTAATTGCAGGAAAACATAAGGTAGTTAGGATTCCTTTATCTTTATTACAGAGAAAAACATCTTTATTGCTTATAACACATATTTTAAGCCTGTAATGTACATCCGATGGCTTTATTACAGAGAAACTCATTGATACTGCATATAATACGTGGTTTTAGCCTTTAATACGCATTTCTAACAGTTTGAACAGCAGTTGGGCCAGTTAAATTGTCATTAAGCCGACATAGTACTATTAATAGTTACTGACCAATAGTAATTGAAGAAAAAAAGGCTTAAATACAGAGAAACTCATTTATACTGCATATAATACGACGTTTAAGCGGATAATACACATTTCTAACTGTTTGAACAGGAGTTTGACCTGTTCTATTGTCTTTAAATATGTGCAATACTATTAATAGTTACTAACAGATAGTAATTAAAGGAAAATAACTGGCGATTAACCTGGCGATGGGATTATTACAGAGAAAAAGCATTTTGGTTGCCTAAAACACACAGTTTAAGCTTATAATATACATTTCTAAATGTTTGGACAGCCTGTTCACCTGTCGTTACGCCGGTATAGTACTAATAATGGTTACTTACCGATGGTAAGTGAAGGAAAACAATAGGCGATTAGCCTATCGATGGTTTAATGACAGAGAAACACATTTTAATTGCTTGTAATAAGCAGTTTAAGCCTATAATATCCATTTCTGACGGATTCGGCAGCAGTTTGGCCTTTTATACTGTCAGCCGACATAGTTATCGATCAATAGTAATTGATCAGAAGGCGATTATGCTTCTGTTGGCTTTATTACAAAGAAACACATTTATATTGCTTGTAACACATAATTTAAGCCTGAAATATATATTTCTAAAAGTTTGAACTGCCGTTTGGCCTGTTCGACAGTTTTTTGATATGCTAAATACTACAAATAGTAGTGGTAATTGAAGGAATAAATATGCTATTAGCCTTCCGATGGCTTGATTACAGAGAAAAACACTTATATTGCTTAAAACACGCAGTTTAAGCCCATAATATACATTGATAATGGTTAGGGTAGCAATTGGGCCTGTTCAACTGTCCTTTCGCCGGCATAGTACTGTTATTTGTTAATGACCACAGTTAATTGAAGAAAAACAAAAGGCGGTTAGGTTTTCGTTGGCTATATTACAGAGAAAAACATTTATGTTGCTAATAGCACGCAGTTAAAGTCAATAATATACATTTCTAATGGTTTGAACAGCCGTTTGGCCTGTGCGATATTCTTTTGAAATGCGCAATACTATTAATAGTTACTAACTGATGGTAATCGAAGCAAAACTATTCTCGATTACACAGCCGATGGCTTTATTACAGAGAAAAACACTTAATTGCTTGGAACATGCAGCTTAAGCCTATAATATACATTTCTAATTCTTCGGGCGGCAGTTGGGCCTGACCATCTTTCTTTTCGCTGGTATAGTACTATTAATAGTAACTAACCGATGATAATTGAATGGAAACAATACGCGATTAGGCATCCGATGGCTTTATTACAGAGAAAAAACACTTATATTGCTAATAACACGCAGTTTTAGTATATAATATACATTTCTTATGGTTTGATCAGCCGTTTGACCTACTCAACTGCCCATACGTCGGTATAGTACGATTAATAGTTACTAACCCACGGTCATTGAAGGAAAACAATAGGCGATAAGCCTTGCAATGGCTTTATTACAGAGAAACGCATTCAAATTGCTTATATCACGCACTTTAATTCTAGAATATACATTCCTAATGGTTTAAACAGTAGTTGGCCCTGTTCAACTGGCTTTTCGCCTGTATGGTACTATTATTAAGCCTGTTATTTACATTTCTAAAAGTTTGAACAGCCGTTTGGCCTGTTCGACAGTTTTTTGATATGCGTAATACTATTAATAGTTACTAACTGATGTTAAGTAAAGGAATAGAACTGGCGATTAACTTGGCGATGGCATTATTACATAGAAAAAGCATTTAAATTGCCTAAAACACGCAGTTTAAGCTTATAATATACATTTCTAATTGTTTGGACTACCATTTAGCCTGTTCACCTGTCGTTCCGGCGGTATAGTTACTAACCGATGGTAACTGAAGGAAAACAATACACGATTAGCCTGTCGATGGCTTAATGACAGAGAAATATATTTTAATTGCTTATAACACGCAGTTTAAGCCTATAATTTACATTTCTGACCGCTTTGGCAGCAGTTTGGCCTTTTATACTGTCAGCCGACATAGTTACCGATCAATTACACCGATCAATAGTAATTGATCAGCTGGCGAATAGGCTTCCGTTGGCTTTATTACGGAGAAACATAATTATATTGGTTGTAAAACATAGTTTAAGCCTGTAATATACATTTCTAAAAGTTTGAACAGCCGTTTTGCCTGTTAGACAGTTTTTTGATATGCGAAATACTACTAATAGTTAAACTATATATACCCATTTCCAGACACCTGTTCTCTAGTTCGGACACTATATACTGTTATATATCCCAAATTCCTGGGCTCCGAGGCCCTTAAACATGAATGACTTTGACATCATCATCTTTATGAACATATTTTGGAACTTAAAAGTCAAATGTAACATTAGAAGTTTCAAAATTTTCAAAGAACAACACCATTTCCAAAATCTTAGTTTTTCTCAGAAAATTTATTACACTTTCATCTAGACCTAGCAAATAATGTAAACCATGTTTTTGATAACTTTTAGGATATGAAAAAACAACAACCTGGTGTAAGCAGCATTGTATTTTGAGAGTTTTCTGCCTTGCTTTTCTATGTACCCTATTACAGACGTCCGATATAGGGTACAGTGCTTTAACGAGATCCCTTTTGCTCTGTGTTCTGCATAAATATGGAGTGGAAGAGTATTTAGCATTAGTAAGTCAGTTCCTCTAAGTGATATGACAAACACATTTGTATCTAATCTAGTGATCTTATCTTTGAAAATGTGCCTTCAATAAGATGACCCTGAAAAGATGGTTTATGAACATTCAACGCAGAGATATGTTTGCACTAATACTATCATTGGTAGAAACAACCTTCTACTGATAAAAAAAGATAATAGCAAGTTTAGTAGGTGATGTTATTGAGTCAATGTAGTGGATTGCAGTCTGAATTCTCTGACTGAGTATACATTATTGAGAATCTAACAGTGTCACATAAAACCATAATATTTCCCGAAGTTTGTTGATAAAGTTTTGAATGAATGCTGCACCAAACTGTACGCCTCCTGAAGAAAGAGATGAATGGAATTTGCTGTCCGGTGATTCTGCTCAATAGATAACAATGGTTCTTGTTTTAACACAGAAGCAACTGATCTTTGTAAAGAAAACAATATTGAAATGGTGTGTTATCCAAGGTGTTATCCAAGAAAACTAACCCAAATTCTTCAAGGACCCAATGTTGTATTGAATAAGCTTATAAGAATCAACCTTTGTATATCATACGATTGACCACAATGCTACTTACCTGGTAATAGTGATGAGTCGCTTTCAAGGTCATAATTGATGAAGCTGTGAAGACAGTTTGCACTGATGAAGCCGTGTCACAAGCCATATTTTCTTAGGGGGTCACACTCTTCTCTAAAAAACCTGCCACTCCTTTTGAGTTTGCCCCACCCAAAAAAAATTAAAAATCTACCCCCCTCCATTTCAAGAAATTTCCCACAGCCTCCCCCCCCTCCCCCTCTGGAACGGAACTATTCTAAAACTGTTGATTTTTCCCCCTGTCACCATGTAAAATTGGAAGTGATCAATAATTTAGAAATTTGAACTGTGAACCTGTCTTTTATAGTTTAATTTCAAAACAAAAGATACCCATTTAAAGTTATTACAGTCTGCATGTCCATATCAATCTTCAAAATTGAAATGGGCCACCTCTTTCTGGGTTAGCCCTCCCTCAAAATCAATTTTTTTTATCCCCCCCAAGCAAAAAAAGGGGTTACCTCACTACCCACCCCCATCCCCCTGCATCCATAGAGATGACAAGCATTTGGCATCTAGTCATCATGTCTATGACATCATCATTTGTCATCTATGACAAGCATTTAAGTGAACTGGAGTTATACCATACAACTCAGATAGAATAGACTGGAGTCAGTTCCCATCAAGTTCTTCTGGTTTGGCAGACTTCAGGGCTAATAACGTTGAATAACATCCGTTAGTAAAACATGGGGTAGTACTGCAGAGGCTAGCTAAAGTTTTTGTATACACACCACCTTACTTAAGCATTAAATAATTATAACATCAGAAGAAGTGAGAGTTGTGGTGCTTGAAATTGAACAGAAAAGTACGAAAAGCAGAAGAAAGGGAAGATGTCTTGAGTAATTCTCCAGGAGAAGCCAAGAAACCCTCAGGAAGAGATGGGATTAAGCATTGAGATAAAAAGTTAAATGTTCCAAAAAGTTTATCATACATTAGTATTGTTGTCACCCCACTAGCCCTATTAGTGATGTTCTGTTCTTTAAAATACACGCTGTAATGCTTTATTTATTAAAGTGTGTATTGGCATATTGTGAACTATTGATAACCGAATTGGTTTGCTTTGTGGAATTGCTGCTGGTAGATAATTGTTTAGGAAACACCCCTGCAACACTCTTCTAACTCCTATCTAAATTCCACTCTTAAGTTAGATACAATGTTAACTGGTTTTCTTAAAACCCTATGAGTAAACTACTACCGGACAGCAAATTCTATTCATCTCTTTCTTCAGGAGGCGTACAGTTTGGTGCAGCATTCATTCAAAACTTTATCAACGAACTTTGGGAAATATTATGGTTTTATGTGACACTGTTAGATTCTCAATAATGTATACTCAGTCAGAGAATTCAGACTGCAATCCACTACATTGACTCAATAACATCACCTACTAAACTAGCTATTATCTTTTTTTATTAGTGCAAACATATCTCTGCGTTGAATGTTCATAAACCATCTTTTCAGGGTTAGGTTGGGTAATTTCTATTACTACACTCTATTTCGGACGTCCGGAATAGGGAACACTATTACAATATGTTCATTGGATAAGTATTATCTGCACTAAAAAATAGTATTAATATGAAAGTCAGATTATGGTTTACTTATTCAAAGTTGTAAGGGTTGTACCAAGTTGAACTAAAACCATTTTCAGTTTGTAAAATGATTGCTTCAGATTTACCATCAATTTGAATTCATATGAAACTCATGGCAACATGCTTAAAATGCCAAGCTCAATTGTCTTTTTGTCTAGAAATACAGCTAGAGGTGCCAACTTGTGTCTGTATGACTGTAGTGATTATGGAACACCATCTAGTGTCCTGCCAAAAGCAACATTCTTTAAGGAGTGTGTATGGCGTGGTCTATGAACCCTACGTCCGAAGTAGGGTACATTAGGACCCATTTGTCAATTGATACGAAGTACTCAGGCCCCTTAACAAATATCAGCCTAAAATCAATTGCACTATGTTACTCTAAGGTTGATGCAATAAAAGCAAACAAATCATTATGAGAGAAAACCATGGGACAAAGTTATCAAGATAAATGTCACGTTCCAGTGTCCGAAAAAGGTACATATAAGTTACTGACCAGTGGTAATTGAAGGAATAAAAAATGCTATTAGCCTTCCGACGGCTTTATTACAGAGAAAAACACTTATATTGCTTACAACACACAGTTAAAGTCTATAATATACGTTTCTAATGGTTGAACAGCCGTTTGGCCTGTTCGATATTCTTTTGAAATGCGCAATACTATTAATAGTTACTAAGTGATGGTAATTGAAGCAAAACTATTCTCGTTTAAACTGCCGATGGCTTTATTATTGAGAAAAACACTTAAACTGCTTATTGCATGCAGCTCAAGCCTATAATATATATTTCTAATTGTTAGCCCTGCAGTTGGAACTGTCATCTTTCTTTTCGCTGGTATAGTGCTATTAATAGTTACTAACCGATGGTAATTGATTGGAACCAATACGCGATTAGGCTTCCGATGGCTTTATTACTGAGAAAAACAACTTAAATTGCTCATAACACGCAGTTTTAGTCTATAATATACATTTCTAATGGTTCGAACAGCCGTTTGAACAGCTCAGCTGACCATACGCCGGTATAATACTATTAATAGTTACAGACCGACGGTCTATGAAGGAAAACAATAGGCGATAAGCCTTGCCATTGCTTTATTACAGAGAAACGCATTCAAATTGCTTATATCACGCACTTTAAGTCTAGAATATACATTCCTAATGGTTTAAGCAGTAGTTGGCCCTGTTCAACTGGCTTTTCGCTTGTATGGTAATATTATTAGTTACGGGCCTATGGTAATTAAAGGATAACATAAGGCGGTTAGGCTACCGTTGGCTTTATTACAAAGAAACACATCTTTATTGCTTATAACACATATTTTAAGCCTGTAATATACGTTTCTAACAAATTGGAACGCAGTCGGGCCAGTTAACCTGTCCATAAGCCGACATAGTACTATTAATAGTTACTGACCAATAGTAGTTGAAGGAAAAAATTCGCGATTAGGCTTCCAATTGCTTTATTACTGAGAAACTCATTGATACTGCATATAACACGCGTTTAAGCCTATAATACACATTTCTAACGGTTTGAACAGCCGTTTGACATGTTCGATTGTCTTTTGATATGCGCAATACTATTAATAGTTACTACCTGATGGTAATTGAAGGAAAATAATTTGCGATTAACCTGGCAATGGCAATATTACAGAGAAAAAAAGCTTGTATTGCTCATAACACACAGTTTTAGTCTAACAAACCAACCATTTGAACTGCTCAGCTGCTCATCGGTATAGTACTATTAATAGTTACTAACCGACGGTCATTGATGGAAAATAATAGACGATAAGCCTTGCCATGGCTGTATTACAGAGAAACGCATTCAAATTGCTTATATCACGCACTTTAAGTCTAGAATATACATTCCTAATGGTTTAAGCAGTAAACCTGGCCCTGTTCAACTGGCTTTTCGCCTGTATGGTACTATTATTAGTTACTGACCAGTGGTAATTGAAGGAAAAAAATTTGCAATTAGCCTTCCGATGGCTTTATTACAGAGAAAAATACTTATATTGCTTAAAACACGCAGTTTAAGCCCATAATATACATTGCTAATGGTTATGGTAGCAATTGGGCCTGTTCAACTGTCCTTTCGCCGGCATAGTTCTATTAATAGTTAAATGACCATAGGTACTTGAAGAAAAACAAGCGGCAGTTAGGTTTACGTTGGCTTTATTACAGAAAAACTCATTGATACTGCATATAACACGCCGTTTTAGCCTATAATACACATATCTAACGGTTTGAACCACCGTTTGACCTGTTCGATTGTCTTTTGATATGCGAAATACTATTAATAGTTACTAGTGAGACCCGCGCAGGAATGCGCTTAGACAGTTTAACTAAATGAGGAAACAAATAATTCATTTCTTAATTTCTTTCACAGAAATAATTTGGTACCTGTTACTATCTTCTATTATTTTTCCCCAATATGGTAAACTTTTCTTGTATAGATTGGCATATTTGTTTTTATTCTAAAAAAAACACAAATAAATTACAACCTATTATACTACTAAAAAGATTTTGCTGGGAAAATACTGTTTCGACCAATTTTAGGTCTCGTCAACATGCCTAGGTTTTCACCGGGCATGGACAGTAATATTGGCACAATA
>JAUCNQ010117440.1:0-10997 GCA_032352715.1 Bougainvillia muscus
AAAAAAAAATTTCACTGTTGTTTTCTTAAATAAAAGTTAGATTGGGAATGTGAAACTGAGAAACGATGAAATTTAAGTTATTATGGATATTTTTGACTTGGAAACATAGCGTTTTAGCACTGTGAAAAACCCACCTTAACTACGTTGAGTACCTCTGACACTTCTGGACCCAGCGGTTTAAAACTGGATTAAATATGGATTTGCTTAATCTGGTATTTAATCATACTTTAACCTATAGGAATTGATTAAAACTCAATTCTGATTGGTTAATGTCGGACTAAATACTGGATTCAGCTAATCAGAGTTTGATCCACTGTCGAACAACTATCCAAAGGAATTTAAATTTCGAAAATCTGTTTAATGAATGGCGATGCATCTTTAAGACCATACTCATTCATGAAGCTATTAAGAAATACAATGTCAAGTTCACAATCGTGATGCTCTGTATCTAGTAATAAGACTGGGTTTTCCACTGCTTCCGCAAATCAAAACTGTGACTGTAGAGAATGGATTAGACTTTATCAGGTTAGAATAATTTAACAGTGTGCCCTATATATTACAAAATAAATAGATCGATATTTTCCCATTAAAAACACACTGCACAAAAATCCAGCCGTATCCGGACCTTCATACAGCCCGTCTACTCCCGTATTCAGTCCGTATACGTCGGTATTAAAACAGAATGATCGCATTCTGTCTTTATACGGACGAATACGGACTGAAAAAAGTCTGGATACAGTTGGATTTTGTGCAGTACATCTAAAAAGGAAATCTATTTGAAACTGCACTTCAACTTTTAACGGAACGTCCATGAAATTGGTATGGACAATTGTATCAGTTTTCATACACAATTGTCTTTTTCATGCAATGTCAAACCTAAGAGTAGGTAATCTGCCTACTATTTTACAGTAACGACATTTGTAATCCAGCATACGTTTAATGTTTACAAATATATTTCCGATTCCGTTCCTTAATATTTCTTCAAAAAGCCAAATTACTTCTTCTATGTCAGAAAGGAACTGTTAAAACATTTGCAATACAAAGGCGTTTTTTTTCTTAGGTCACGTTGGCATGAAGACTTTCTATAGGCGAAATGAAGTGTCATGATTTCTGTGATTTGAAAAATGTAACCAATCACAGAAGCCATGACAGTTCCTTTCGCCCGCAACGATTTTCCATGTAAACGTGTCCTAAGATGAATTGGGTATAAAACGGATATTTAAAAACCTAAACTGGAAATTTCATTATTTTATAGGTGAAAGAAACTAATATAAAGAAAAAGATAATGGCTTCGCTTTCAAGCAATCTGTTTTTAGTACTAATCTTTTCAAGTATATGTTCTGCAAAATGGACAGGTCAAAAAATCATTGAAACAAAGTATGGTAAAATCATAGTCAAATATTCGATTGTGAAACTTCATAAACATCATAAAATATTATATCCCTTCCAACAACAAGTCGTTTCTTCACATATCTCTTGTATACGTTTATATAACAAGATTAACAATTGTTATGGCTATGGACTACCATCAGATTTATCAAGGGTGAATCTGTCTTGTAAATTGTACGATCGAAATCTAGAGACAAACTATGGATATGACGTTGGATATGATGACGAACAGAATTTTTATGAAATGCAGGTAAACTGATGGCTGATCTGCCTAAATGAGCACATAATCCGTAACTTCTTGTTTACCACCAGAACCCCTCCTTCTTTTATTTTCCATTCCGAAAAAGTTATTTTTGTTCATAGTTGTTATGAAAAATGGAAATAAATGGAACCACCAGAACCTCCTATTAAATTCATTGTGATATTTTGCATTGCTGATTAAAGGAGGCTGTTGAACGACACTGCGTAAAAATGGTGTTATCCTTTAACGAATTTATCGAACTACCTGCGAAATCAGTGGCGGATCTAGCCCTAGTCAAAACAACACGAGGAAGAGCTAAACATTTTAATTCTTAATAGCCTTCTGTATGATGATGGGTCTAAGAGATCCATCTAGGTAAAACCGTGTCCTAAGTCCACCTCTGGAAATCTGGATGTTGTCAGGTTGATTGATAAAATTAGTAATGTAAAACATTATTTCTTAATGAAGTACGAATTGTCATTACACATTTTTCAATATTAATTCTATTTTACACTATGGCTAAACCAATGTTTTCCAACTGAAATAGCCTTAGCTCACCTAACCTAACGTAGTATTTATCTTTGTGCATATAGGCTACTTGCATTCCATTTTGCAGGATGCGTTGTATTAAGCCTAGACATACAAAGTTGTCGAAGATTAGACTGTGCGTAAACTTCTTATTTAGATGGAGAAATCCGGAAAATAATTCTGGCGTTGCTATGTTGTGACGTGATAACGACGTCATCTCTATGTCAATTTAAGCCTAGTGAGCTATAGTTTATTTTACTGTTTAGAATGCTTGTACAACTAATCCTGGTATATGTGAGCATGGAAGTACTTGTGTACCAAATTTCGTGAACAACACCTATTATTGTGAATCATGCTTTGAACCTTACTATGGAAAACATTGTAATGAAACAGGTATTTACCTTTGTGTATATAGGCTACTTGCATTCCATCATGCAGGATGGAATGCAAGTAGCCTATATGCACAAATGCTAATTCAAAATACTTAAATCATCTTGTATTTACACTGGCTAAACAATAGACATTGATTTAGAACATTCTTTTACGTAGTTTGAAGTATGTTCTGGCTGATCCACCTGCCTGTAGAGAAGATTCTCGGGGAAAAAATTGCGTTCGAAGACTGGAATAGTATCAACATTTGCGGAATTTAGTTTCGCGTTTCATGCCCTTGAGATAAAATTCACGGAATTTATTTCCACGTTTCATGTTAATTAGGTAGCATTTAACGGAATTTATTGTCGCGAGTTACGTCGATAAAGGCAAAATACACGATATTTTCGTAGTAAAAGCAAGAGAACCATTATAACAATTGTTGAAAATTTGGGGAACAAAGAGTTTTTAGATTTTTCTAATCTAATGAGAGTTATTATCCCGATGGGTACTAGCCAATTTCACGGACTTTTTCTTCGTAATCATTGCACATTTAGCTTATTTCCGAGAATTTGTATGCGCGATTTCGGTTCAAATAAGCTTTAAACTATTCACATTGTACCCAATTCATTCCGATAAGAATAAATAACTTATTCTTCCGTCAATTATATTTAAAATGACATGAATAATATAATAACATAATACGCTCATCAATTTCAGCGGACATCTAAATAATGTTGTTAAAGGCACTCTGAAATTGTTTTTGAACTTTTACAACAATATCAAATCTAAACCATAGAAGGTAGTTTCAACCGTATTCAAGTAAGTTGAAAAGGATTAAGAAGACCATAATACAGTGTTTACATTCAATCAAGAAGTCCTCAATTTCAGAGCGCTTTTAAGTAAAAACGTAAGTTAGGAACAGTTTTGTCGTCAGGAGACGTGTCTATATGGATTAATTGTTCTACGTCCTCATCTTCTGGAACATATTTTATCTTTTATTTTATCCATTAATAGCCGACAGTTTTTTCCCAAAAATTTAAAATAAACTTGATTGTATCATTTTTATTGCGTTTTTCCATAGCAACAGAAGAAGTATCAAGCAGTGTAATCCATAAAGGTATTTGTTAAAATTTTCTGTTTTATCAGCGTAGATCTGTGCAGTGGCGGATCCAGCCCTAGTCAGAGCAACACGAGGAAGAGTTAAAAGTTTAAATATTAATAGCCTTCTGTATGATGATGGTTCTAATAGACCCATCTTGATACAGAGCGCAATTAGAATTAATCATTTTGAGCATACTTTGAATCTCCATTTCAGTGCTGTGACTAGGTAAAACCGTGTTCTGAGTCCGCCTCTGCTATGCGTCAACCATATGTGTCCACTGAATGTTTACGCAAACTATAACATGCTTGTTTATTTTTATATAATTTGCATTAAAGGACGGTTTCAGACATTTTAATCTATTACACTTCCTATAATTCTCTATGTGCCGAAGAATGCATAGGGTTTAATTTCAGTGCGATTCCATTCGTCTATTCATCCTGGATTCCATTTCCATTTGCGAGGTCACGAAAAAGCACCGAAGTTTTAGAAACAAAATTTGCAGTTGTCAATAACAAAGTTTGCAGTAGTCAATATAAAGATGTTGATATCCTGTGCGTTCCCATTTTGGATGAACTTTCGGATAAGCTTGGCCAGAAACTAAATCAGGGAATAACTGTTAGAACAAAAATTCGGATTAATTTTGCGGATGCTGCTAAGTTCGCTACGTATTACCTTTTGATGGGTGAGAGGAGGGAGTTTGAGAAGTGTTGTGAAGCTGCGTGTTTCCTGGCTACTTTGAAACCTTCTCAATTTCCTTTAAAAAACATTTCTTACTGTTTGGTGAGAGTTTGTGTTTTAGTAGCATTGTGTAGGTAGCTGCCAAAAGCGATAGAGCACTTCACCGCCGTTCCGAACAGCGCTTCCATCACCCATGCATATCAGGGAGTAACCTGGGTGCCCAAGCCTCTCTGTTGTACAAGACCTTAAATTAAATGCTTGATTAGTTACTTGTTTATTGTAACGTAAATAAAATAATGACTAATCTAATCTAATGTAATCACTGCTACCTTGGCACTAAATGGTTTAATGCAAAGCCAAAACCAAGACCGCAAAAAACCACCGCATCATCAGAACAAAATACTACTAGCTATGTTTCATTGAAGATTGAATCAAAGAAAACCGTAGTCGAAATGTTTTTTTATGCTACAAAGAACATTCGATTAAATTTTCCTGTGCGTTAAAGTTTACTTTGCTTGGAAGCTTGGAAAGCAAGAGAACCAGAAGGTAAACCGTAAAAACACTTGAATCGAAAATTGACCGAATGCAATCAAATAGCATCAAACAATAATCGAACAATAAAAGTTTGGTTACTGTACACAAATCCATTGATTTTATGGATTCGTTCGTTCAGTTAGCATTTTCAGCAACAGTAAATCTCACAAATCAACAGTACAAATCAACAGTAAATCTCAAAAATAAAAAGCAAATGTCACAAAATCGACAGTAAATCTCTCAAATTCAGAAGAAAATGTCACAAAATCAACAGTAAATGTGTCAATTTCAGAAGTAAATGTCACAAATTCAACAGAAAATGTCTTAAATTCAACAGTAAATGTCATAATATCACAAATGTAAACTTTATAGCACATCTCCGAACTCTAAAATTGTGACGTAAAAATTAATTTTGTTTGATTTATACTTACTTTAACCCTATTAAGACGGGGAAAGGGGCATTATGCCCCCCTCCCCCTCCGGTTATTTTTAATTACTTTTGAAATAATAACTGAACTATCTTGAAACTTTACCACTTTTAGTATAAATCTATTTTGCATCTTCTGAAAACTTTTCAGATGTTCAAGCTGCCTACTTCAAAAATTATAGGTCATTGATCAGAACCACCTATCAAATTTCTCATATTTCCCATTGAAAATACTGAAATATTGTGAAGCCAGTATTTTCTTAGGTACGAGTCATTTTGGGATGAAACTTTACACAATTGTTAATTATCATAAGAAATTTCCGAAAATGTCGGAAATTTTACGGAAAACCGGAAATATTTCCGATTTCGACCGGAAATTCCAAAAGTTTTCTGGTGCAAACATCCACATCAGTTATGTGAAAGAAATGTCTTGAAAAAAGCTTTTTAGCTAATGTAAATCCGGATTGGTATTTTCGCGATATTAGGGGCTAATTATGACGTCATTAGCCTAAAAATGACGTCATGCCGAATTTGACCACGCCCGAATCTTCTTCATGTGCTTGATAACATATGTGTAAAGTTTCAGTAGTTTAGCAGTAGTGGATCATGATTTTCATAGGGGGGGGGGGGGCATAATGCCCCCAGTCTTTAAGCGTGTAAAAAAGCCCGGTCTTAAAAGAGTTAACGCCCTTACATAATTTGAGTTCCTATTTGCAATCAAACAACAATATTAATATTCGACATACATACTACTTGAATGCCATATGAACGTCATTTCTGATATGGGTGCCTACGACCTTAACTTGATGTTAGAAACCAATTTGAATGTGTATTGCCTTGCAAACAATAAAAAAGATAAAAGAATAAAAGAATCATTATCATCAAAATAAACACTGCAAACACCAGTTACAAATTGATTAAAAGCATTGAAAAACGCGATCAAATTCAAACTTTTATTTTAACCATATTTCAACCGGGGGGGGGAAGCCCAATTTTTTGTCATAACTTCTGTTCTATTGGTCCAATCTCCCTAAAACTTTGTGACTTCTTCTAAAATTTATCTGGTCACATATTCTGGCAAAAAAACAATTACCAAAATAGTTCGGTGTTTCCATGGCAACGGGATTTTAAGGTTCGGGTGTATATTTAAATTTCAATGAAAACCGTTATCTTAGATTTTACTCATATTTTACATTGTTTTACATTTCATCAATCAATAATGTATGTTCCTGAACCACATTAATTAATTAATTAACCAATTAATTAATTAGTTATGCATTATTATGCCCATTGTGAGCCAAAATGAAGTATTTAGGTATGAAAATAGGCATTTAGGCTGTATATCGTTTTATTTAAGCTTATTTAAGCTTATATTTAAGTCGTATTATATATCAAAAGAGAGTAAATTTTATACTTGTTACAAATATGAGAGTGGTTTTTCTCTGGTATTACATCTTTATGCATTGATATTATATATATTTGTTTTTGAAATTATGTCAAATTTTGCGCTTCATTCTGGAATAAATAAGAGTCACGTGATAAAAAATATCTTGTCTTATCCCCTATCTAATAGCTTTTAGAATATCTAATAAAAATTCAATTATCATGATTACAACTTATAATAATTACATTTGAAGAACTCATAGTAGTTTCGTAAAACATTTGAAAAATTGATATGTCTAATGAAGTCATACAGAAAGGGATGACGTCATCAAAAAACAAATTTGTTCAAAATGTTCCTTTTATGATTTCCTACTAGTGTGCCAAGTTTCATTGGTATCTGACTTACATTTCGGAAGTTATACAAAAAAGCGCGGTTGAAATAGGGTTAAGTGATTTCTAACACCTCTTGCGGGTTGCCTTATAATAAGTATTATGCACCTTAATATGGTTATTTGCAAGGATAAAAGCAATTTAAAGTTTTATACAACACAAATTAAAAAGACGATCAAGAGACTGACAGAAAAAATATGAAAGTTGATATTAGTAATAGTTTTCATATACTTCACACGTTGATCACTTGCACTCGAGATGTACCGCAACTAAATGTCACATTCAAAAGTAAATGTCACAATCGTCAATAAATGTCGCAAATTCAACAGAAAGTTTCACAAATCAACAGTAAATGTCGCAAGAAAACTGAAAATTAACAGAAAATGTGGCAAAGTTTGTTAAGTGCGGTAATAATAACTAAATACGTCGTAATTGCACGAGTACTGGAGTGCATTCATTGAGTCGCTGGACCAAATGGCGGTTGGATAGAAAAACCTTAGCACCATAAGCGTGATCTTTCTGGCTTGCTTCCATTTTTCTTGAACTGCACAGATAATTTCTTCACATACCTACACCCATTCACAGAGAGAAAGGAGGTTTAAACCTCTTTACACAGTGCGAACTTCCTCATCATCATCGTAAACGATTTTTTGCGTAGTACGTTAAGTTAATGTCAGCTCACAGCTTTGTAAAGGGTCTTTAAAGTCGCTTTGCAATGCTCCCATGTGACACTAATTTAATGTACTACGCAAGCAATTTCTTCCTGGTAAGGATAGGTATTTTAAAATTATAAGTACGATTACGATGATGATTAAGATTACATTTCGAAGCGGCATAAAAATCCTTGAAATTATTTCAATCGATGAATTCAATCGTGTGACTTCGAAATAAGATATTGCTCTACAGTATTTTTCAATTCAAACTGACTAATCTCTTTTTTATTGCTTTGAACAGGTTAGACCGTAGACATAAGATCTACGGTTTAACCATGCTATGTATCCGCTTTTGACCAATCTTCCTTGTTAACGCCAACTCACTTTATATAGATATTCTATTTGGACATATTGGTAGCCCTCTCCCCCTTCTCTATCGAGAGTGGGCGGAGGTAGAAACTATAGATCAAGAGTAAAGCTAAGTAAGTATTAGCAATAGCTTGAAAACGATTTTCAGTCTTTAAAAGGTTAACATCCATCTGCTTAACTATTATTTAGATATTCTGAGTGGTAAGAACAACTCATGTCATGCTATGGCATCAAACTTTGGAAATTTAACAGCAGGATTGTATCAAATTTATCCATGGAGAGACTGGAGATCATTGACAGTATGGTGTGATGGTAAGTACCCAGCCATTTTACGACCTCAATTTCCGTTTAAAAGACTTATTTACCACGTGACAACGACGTACTAGGGACATTATTTAGCAGCTGCTGTCTTGTGAGTAAGGTGTTTTTCTTATTTTACTTATGATTCCGTAAGACGTATAAACTCAGTCCGGCTAACACACAATCAATATCTGAATGCTAAATACATAAACATATAATAAACAAAATAAACAGCATAATAAATAACATAAACACATAAATTCTATAACTAGATTTAATGCCTTTAATACATGATGTCGTAAAATGGTCACACATACTTAAACAATCCTGCAGCAAATACTGCAGGATTGTAAAAGCGCGAAAGGTAATTTTCTAACACTGTGCATTAAAGGGTTAAATCTACAACTGCCTAATGTTATTTAGCTTTCTAACAACAACCGTTATTATCATAGGTTTTATTAGGAAACTTTTAATGGTGTTCTCCTTTAAGGGTTCTATCACACAACATGAGGAAATCTGTAGTAAAACTCTAGATTTCAGAAGGTTGTATTATAAAATTATAAAATATTGTTGAAGGATAACATAACTTTTCATGTAATATTAGCTGTTACGTTTTGTTCACACTGCACAAAATCCGTCTGTATCCGGATCTTTATACAGTCCGTATACTACCGTATTCAGTCCGTATACGTCGGTATTACGACAGAATGCTCGCATTCTGTCGTAATACGGACGAAAACGGACTGAAAATAAGTCCGGATACAGTTGGATTTGTGCAGTGTCAATTATATTTACAGTTGACATGAGTCATCATACTGCTTTGAATCGGCATCATGTTAATTTCAGTCTGCATCATGCTGCTTTAGTTCTTCATTATACTGGTGTAAGTCTACTTCATACAGCTTTGAACCTTATAATTTGCATCCTTCTCAGTGGCGGATCCAGCCCTAGTTAGAACAGCACGATGAAGAACTTCACGTTTTAATTCTTAATAGATTTTGTATGATAATGAGTCTTTAAAGACCCTTTATCATACAAAAGCAATTAAAAATTGAGTTTGAGCATCTCCATTCCATTGCTGTGACTAGGTATAAGCATGTTCTGAGTCCACCTCTCCTTCTGTAGTAAATAAGTAAATGCATTTATAGTATTTATTACAAACGTGCATTTTTCAACCAAAAGAGGTAAGAAAGGCGTACTTATAAAGTGAAGATGAAATAACTAGAAAAAGTATTTATTTTTTTGTGCAGAAATGGTGTAGTGTTAGCACTCTTGGTTTTCACCAGAAAACTGTGGACTCTCCTAGCCGAAACTCCAATTCTGTGCACTTTCAGTTCAGCGTATCTAGTCCCTGTGCAGCCATTGACAGACTGCACAACTGCCTGTGGAATAAGCAAGTTAGTGCAATGCTAACGTTAATAACTTACTTTTTGTCCTTTAAGTCGCTTTATGCCATTTCGTAAAAGAACTGTGACGGAAAACCAATATATTATATCTAAGTTGGAAGATGGTATAACCGTAGATGGTCGAAATTCGGTTGTAAAAACTGAATTTTTAAATACTTTCTACAAATTAACAAAATTTAAATACTTTTTATATAAATGCAAGCGACAGAATGAAGAAGAGAAATACTTTACAACATATGGCCCATATACCCTCTCGCACAAACTGTTTATCAAATATATGATAGGAGAGACTGATAATCACCCATCAGCTTGTATTAATCAGGTATTTAACACGGCCTTCGATTGTACAAATGGAGTTCAAACGGGTCAGTCAACAAAATATATCTATAGATCAAGTGAACGAGTTCTTGTTTTCGATGATGGTAGAATGTTAGGCTCCATGGTTGGTAAATACGCATGTTTTGATGCGCCCACCTTGTACATAGAAGAAGATGAATATATATTTTATATTGGTTGAATATAGTATAACCAAGCATAAACAGTAACAAAATATATCTATGGATCAAATGAACTAGTTCTTGTTTTCGATGATGGTAGAATGTTAAGCTCCATGGTTGGTAAATACGCATGTTTTGGTGCGCCTACCCTGCACATAGAAGGAGATGAATACATATTTTATATCGGTTGAATATAGTATAACCAAGCATTAACAGTACCATATATATAGACCTAGCCAACGCAATTAGATATAGAATATCACACAAGGACCAATATAATGCATTATTTAGTGTGAAAAGGAGTGACACGTGAGGTCACGTGACTATTCTAACCAATCACATCTGTGATCAGACTTTATGAAGGACGATTCTATGGGGAACACTCGAAGAGAAGACACGATGCTGTATGAGAATGAACCATATTTATATTATTATTAGTTAAAACGGTATCTTTCTTTATCTTTCCTCTTAGACCACACAAGCAAAAAATAAAACTGCAGACCACAACCTTCTTAACCTTGTACCCAGGGGTCTTCCATCTCCTCTGAAGTCTTAGAACAAGATGGATCATAGATTTCCGATGTCACGACTTTGCCGATATTCTCCCGTTTCGGATGGAAAAATCCTACGACTTCAGTTTAGGTTGGTCATAAAGTTATCAGTTTATTTTTGTTTGCCGTGACCCGACCGGGTGGAAAACTTTATATTGCTCAAAGTAAGAATTTTAG
>JAUCNQ010117451.1:0-10996 GCA_032352715.1 Bougainvillia muscus
AAGTGTTACAATAACACTTCATCTAAGATGAAAATGAAGCGAATTACGAAGCGAATTTAAGCAAATTGCTAAGCGAAATTTTGAGACGAACCCTAAAATGAAGACTCAAACTCATTAATTTTTAATTGCTTTTGTATGATGATGGGTGTCTAAAGACCCACAATCATACAAAAAGCTATTAATAATTAAAATCTTTAGTTCTTCTTCGTATTTGCTCTGACTAGGGCTGAATCCGCTACTGATGATGAAATACTAAAAGGACAATATTGCACAGTCTTATAAAATGATGTTATCAAATAACCTGCAGAAGTCTGGAGTTCAACTTGTTTGATAAAATTGTTAATGGATAACATAACATTTCTGTCTTTCATATACTACATACATAGTGACGGATCCACCCCTAGTCAGAGCAACACGAGGAAGAGCTAAAAGTGTTAATTCCTAATAGCTTTCTGTATGATGATGAGTCTTAAGAGACCCAAGAGACCCACTGTCATACTGAAAGCTATTAGAATTAATGACCATTTTATCGCTTTGACTAGGGTAAAGCTTGTTCTGAATCCGCCTCTGCTGTTAACATATTTCTCTAGCTGTTTAATATTAAGGCAACATATTATCATTCTGGTCTTAAGAGACCATCATCATACAGAAAGCTATAAACATTAATGACTTTGAGCATGTTTTGAAGCTCTATTTCATTCCTGCGACTTGTTAAAAACATGATCTGAATCCGCCTCCTTCTATACTCATTTACATGCAATATTTTATTTCCAGTCAAGTAATATCAAGGAAGTTGAAACTTCTTTGGTATTTACACAATATGAGAAAAAGTCAATATTAACTTCTAAGTTAATTAAATTCAGTAGTTTTTGTGTTAAAAATATATTTTAAGAAATACTACATGTAGGACAGAAGGTGCAACATTCGATTACAAGACACTAAAGTTACAGGAAGAGAGATAAGATGCCCTGAGATCAATCCTGATAAAGATAAAGATTTAACTTCATTTACACAGAGGCGGACTCAGAACATGCTTTTACTTTGTCACAGCAGTACGGAGACTTAAACTCATTAATTTTTAATTGCTTTTATATGATGATAGATCTATAAAGACCTATCATCATACAAAAAGCTATTAAGAATTAAAACCTTTAGCTCTTCTTTGTGTTGCTCTGTGTAGGGCTGGATCCGGTACTGTTTACTACCCTGCTACTATGACACAGTTTCAGTTTTTGTGCTTTGCTTATACGTTCTTTTATACAAAATTCTACTTATGTAAATTGTCGTTTTAATTTATCTCTAATATTTTCAACTCTCACACCTACCAGGGCCGTCGAAAAGAGAAAAGAGGGGAGAGGGGGGCTCAGACAACTATATAATTATAGTGGGCCTCTGACCAATCCATTTCGGCGCCCCTGACCTACAAGATTTTTTATGACTTTTTATGCAACTTTACTACAGAAAAATCCAGAATTTTGCCTTTATAGACATCAATCGCGAAAATAAATTCCGTCAATTGTTACCTCATTAACATAAAACGCGAAAATAAATTCCTTGAATTTCGCTACTTATCGAGTCCTCAAACGTGAAAATAAATTCCGCCAAAATTTCTACCCGCGAAGATTTCTTACCTTAAGGTATCTTAGTTTAGTTTGAACCGCTATATGCAATACTGTCGATTCACCAGTTTGTGTCTTGTGTGTTTTCGGACCGTACAAATGAAAGTTGAGAAATGGGAAAATTGATTTTTTATGTTGTTTTTAAACCGCATGTATTATTTGATGATAATACGTGATAGCTTTAATTTAAAATCCATTCAGTTTTAATATTTAAACAAATATTCGTTAGCCTTTTAGGCTAACGACCATTGATTAACTATTATAATTTAATTAGATTTGTTCTCCATCTTAGTGCTCTGACTAGGTCTGAATCACTGCAAAAAATCCAACTGTATCCTTTTTTTCAGTCCGTATTCGTCCGTATTAAGACAGAGTGCGAGCATTCTGTCTTAATATCTACGTATACGGACTGAATACAGGAGTAGACGGACTGTATAAAGGCAGGAATACAGCTGAATTTTGCGCAGTGAATCTGCCACTGACACACGTGAGAATGTAAAATTCCTTTGCTAACATACACTCACTTGTTACACAAATTACACGATTGTAGTATTTTTATCTCATATTAGAAGGAAATGTTTTTGTTCGTACAAATTGTGTACATGAACACTTCTTCCGATTGGAAATTGATACCAAGTTTATATGCTGCTGTTAATTCACCGTATAAGCAGCTTGTACCAAAATACTCGGATATGAAATCTAGTGTTAGTGATACAAGTCACTAATATAGTGTTTTTTTAAAAAATCAATTTTATTAACTAATAATGACGTATGATAAAACATGAACACAGTTTATAAGCCAATAAGTCAGTGGCGGATCCAGCCCCAGTAAAAGAGCAACACTGGGAAGAGCTAACAGTTTTAATTCTTAATAGCTGTCTGATTAGAATTAATGACTTTTAGCATTCTTTGAATCTCCATCTCATTGCTGTGACTAGGTCAAAGCATGTTCTGACTAAGAGTTGTAGCTACGTTGCAATTTTTCAATTATATATTAAAAATATGAAAAATATGAAAACACACTGATAGTCAATGTTATTTTGACAACAAAAAACCATTATGTTATTTTTCAACTTTTCATGTTAGCTATTTCTGGTTTCGCTCGTTAAGAAGCAAAGTATTTTTAAGAAGAGTTCCAACGGAATGACTTTAAATACGAGCAATTGGTGTATTTTTAAAATGACCTCAACGCTATCCAATACTGTATTGAATGTTGAATCATTAAGACTTTCTCATACTTTTTAACAACTATTTGATAAAGAAATCTAATTGGATGGTTATGAAATGCTTATCGCTATTTTCCAATAAAATTAATTTACTCTAATTTTTTTACCATTAATAAATAGAATAATGGAATGCTATGTTTTTACGGGATTCATTATACTAATCACCCAATTTGTGAAATTAATTACTTGTAAAACTAATTGTCATATAATATTGATTAAATTACAAAATTTGTAGTGTAATTAATATACCTACACCTTAATGCCAGAGTTACAATCCTGGTCAAAATATAGTGGCAACAGTGCTACGGCATTGACGATACGAGTACCACAAGTTTAACTATGTTTGGTTTTTATAACGCTGAGTAGGGTTTTCCACCAGCTCGCTGATCATCTCGCATGATCATTGTAGACTCAAGACTTTAGTAGATCTTCAGTTTTGAGTTGTTTGCTTACTCGTGGTATCTACGATTTTGAAGAAAGACTGATTTTGCCCTTTATCAGATCCAGCACCTAATAGCCTTAAACTGGTTTAAATTCTTAGCGAAGCGGCTGAGCCGCTATTAGGTGCAGGATCAGTTTTTCTTCACAATCGTAGATTAACAAGTCTTTGTCACTAGCATTGTTATGACAAAGTTTCACATTCATACGTTGGAGCGTTTCTACGCGGCAAAAGGTCCAAAGTGACAGTTCAGTTGATTGGGTAAATTCACCTATGAAGTTATATCAGCGCCATAAATGGATGTTCAAGTCGTCTCGTTGACCTTGAAGTTGAGGCGTAATAACCTATGTCATTCCGAATTTCAAGTCGACTCGTCGATCCCGGAAGTCGACTCGTTGAACTGCAAAGTCGACTGAATCAGAGTGGGATTTACCGTGACGCAAGTCTGCTATACTGGCTCGGAAGTGTGTTTTTACACAACGCCTTGCTAATCTATTGAATTTATTCCGGGATGTCTATTCTTCGAGTTAAAAAGTTCGAGTTAAAACGTTCGAGATAAAAATAGCTTCGAGTTGTGACGTCACATTTGTTCGATTTTGACGTCACTAAGAACGTCACATATGTTCGATTTTGACGTCACTAAGAAGAGAAACCTAACTCTAAGAAATTTGGGACAATAATTTTTTTCGAGTTCCTAACTCAAAAATATTAACGTCACAAATTTCTTCGAGTTAAGCATTAGCCTACCGCAAATCCTCGAGTTAGTTAAATTTAGAATTTCAGATCTAGTATACACCAAATTCTCGAGTTAAATCACTAGCCTATCGCAAATTTCGAGTAGGCTAATGCTTAACTTGGAGAAATTTGCGACATTAATTTTTTGAGTAAGTAAATTTCTTCGAGTTAAGTTTCTCTTTGCGACTTCAAAATCGGATATTTGTGACGTCACAACTCGAACTTATTTTAACTCGAACTTTTTAACTCGAAGATTAGACATCCCGGAATAAATTAAATCGATTAGCAAGGCCTTGTGTAAAAGAACACACCAAATAGGTTTTTGCGTGTGAAAAATGTCACGAATTTTACGAGACAACTTCTAAATCGACATAACCTCTAAGACGATATAACTCATAAATCCCATTCTGACTCAGTCGACTTTGCAGTTCAACTAGTCCACTTCCGGAATCGACGAGCCGACTTCTAGGATTGACGAGTCGACTTCCGAGATCGCCGAGATCGCCGAGTCGACTTCCGAGATCGCCGAGTCGACTTGAAATTCAGCATGACATAGGTTGTTACGCCTTAACTTCTAGATCGACGAGTGGACTTCCAGGATCGACGAGTCGACTTCCGAGATCGACGAATCGACTTGAAATTCAGCATGACATAGGTTGTTACGCCTCAACTTCTAGATCGAGAACTTGAAGATCTATTTATGGCGCCGATATAACTTCATATTTGCCATGTATTAATGAAGGTAAAAATAAAAACAAAACACGTTAAAATTAAGCAAAAGCTTTTCAGTTTAAAAAACCATTTTCAATGCGATGTAAAATATAATGTCAGTCCAGTTCTTCCCTAAGCAAGAAAAAACTGTAGGTTGCCATCGATTTGACCAGCATTGTAGATCTAAAAACTTGAAAATAGTAGGCCAAGTGCCTGCGAAGAAGTGCAAAACCATTATAATTTCAAAGAAATGGCCCTATTACACACCTACACCCGTTATTTTTTATAAGCAGGGCAAACAATTTCAAACAGCCTCAGTTATGCTTAATAAAATTCTTGTTTCAGACTAATTTTATGCTAATATGCTTAAGGGTAAAAATTCTCATGTGATACTGTGTTCTAAATGATTCCTAGCGCTTTAACATTCTTGAAATGTTTCTTATGCAGTAGATTAACTGATTGGGCACTTTGCTCATCAAAAAGTACTAGCTTCCCAGTCCCATCGTGCTGCACGTTTATATGACTGATATGACATATTGATATTAAAGAAAAGATAATTAATTTCCTTGCGCTTAAACTTTATTAGACTTCCTTGCAGGCTGCCAGGTATGCTTATGTTATCCTTAAAAAATAGAGCTTTTTGAGCCTAATTATTCTTATAAAATGAGTGAGTGTAGTCAGCAATGCTGAATTTTTTAAGGCTGCATTTTCAGTAAAAAAGATTTTAATAATATTTATATTCGGCCTCGATACCTAATATATTTATGAAATGGTCATATACAGGTAAACGTTCCATTAGCAGCATTGTCAGCATTTTGCTTTGGTTGTTAAAGTGTGTATAATTAGTTTATTACTAGGCATTAAAGAGTTGAAGAATAAAAATAAAATAAAGAGTTTGATCGTAAAAATGTTTGCTTTCATAACGGTGTACGTTAGGTGTATTGAACAAGATTCAAGGATCTATTGGAAAACACGCAGTAAATTTTACCTCTCCGTTCTCGACTTTCCTGTGTGTTACAACCTACAATAGGTTCTTTCTGTTTTATACTTGCAGTAGAAACTATACATTTTACCTAAAACAACTCAACGTACTTTAGGTGGGGTTTTCACAGTGCTAAAACGCTATGTTTCCAAATCAAAAAGCTCCATAATGACTTTAATTTCATTGTTTCTCAGTTTCACATTCCTATTCTAACATTCACTGAAGAAAACAACAGTGAAATTTTTCTTGAAAAAAAAGATGTCATGGAACATATATTCCCGATAATTCGAACAAACTCTTTTTCCCCTGAACCCTTCTTAAAAGGGAAATCCGTCCGTTAACCCGAACATTCGATAATTCGAACAACAATTTTTCAGTTCGAATTATCGGACTTTATGACTGTACTTATTAAAAAAACTTGCAGTAACGTCATCATCATATGTCATCGTTAGGGCTGATTGCAGAGATTTTTATGTTTTCAGTACAAGTTCATAATTCAAAATAGCGGACATGTGAGATGCTCTGTATTTATTCTCAATGTTAAAGATTAGTCTCTAAAGGTTCTTTTACATTTACAGAGTAAAGAAAACGTGGAAAGAGAATTTGTCGTCATATGTAACGGTTGTTACATATGACGTTACACTCTCACAGTGTATCTCTGCGTACCGGTCTCTGCACACCTCGCTAAACACTAACTATTTCCTATTTTGAACTATTGTTATCTGCTGCTATTGTTTCAATTTAGTTTTAGTTAGTTTACTCTTTTAAAAACACTTTTATTCTGTAATGTACCGATTGGTTTGTTTAGTAAGAAAGTTGCAAAAAATACATTTTTCATGTTTTTGCCCCATGATTTTAGAGAAAATGATGAATAATCACCCCTTGATGTAAACAAAGGTAATAAAACAAAAACTTTTGTATAAAGATTATCTACAAAAAACCATTTAGAATAAGTTATAAGAAATTTGATATACAGTTGACTCCCGATAAGTGGGACCCTGAGCGGACCGGCGAAAATGGTTCTAGTTAGCGAATGTTCCAATTATCCGAAGTGGGCATTAAACGCGTTTAGAATGAACCTAAGGTCGGGGAATAAGCCTTAGAGGTAGCAGGGGACGTTGGAAATTAGTTTAACAGGTGGTTAACTTACTTTCTACAAATTAAAGTACAACACCTGGTTTCTGCAACGATGGAAACGGCTTTTTGATTGACATTGATTACCTTATTACACGAAATAGATGCGGTACATTACATTAATTAACGCGAATTGAAAAATTTCGTGTTAATTAAAACCACGGTAATTTCTAACCAAGGTAAAAATAGCAAAAAATGAAAAATTCGCGTTAATTAATGAAACAGTTAAAACAGTATCCGCATATATTTCGTGTAAAAAGGTATGCTGGTTGACGATCAGCAGTTAATAAAAATCAACAGTAGCTTTCTCTTTCTACAGTAGCGCAAGCATGAAAGGAATAAGTGTTTTTCTCCGAAAAAGTTTTCACTGATGAGAAGTTAGTAGACAATAAATAGTTTTAAAGACCAATAAGTCTCCTACCACCCTTGTCAAAGGTCTTTGAAAAGCTCATCGAGAAGCAGCTATGGCGCTTCATAGAAAAACGGCTTTCCAAGCATCTATATAAGCATCTAACTCAGTAAAGCTACATGTGGTGATTATAGATAATAGACTAAATTTCTCCTCACATATTGATAATATGTGTGTGAAGGCTAATCAGCAAGTTAGTGCGCTTCTTCGGATTCGCAACTACTTGGACATATCTAAGGCATCACTTTTGTGCAATGCTTACATCTTATCAGTTTTTAAGTATTGTCCTCTGTTGTGGATGTTTTTCTCCAAAACTGCAACTAGGTAAATTAATGCCACTCATATTCGTGTTCTGAGGGCAATAAACCTTGACTTTATCACACAGACTGATAAAATCCTAAAACGATTTAACAAAGAGTCAATTCACACAACAAATCTCAGTTTTATGTTGATTAAAGTGTACAAACCCATTAATAAAGTCAACCCAGAGTTTATGTGGCACCTATTTGTGCATAAAAAAGTCAACAAGAGCCTTCGTCTTTGTAAAACAGTATACCTGCCAAATAGAATTGACTCTACTCAACAGTCGTTTGTTTTTAGAGCCGCTCTTGCATGGAATCATTTACCTGCAGAGTTGAAACTGAAATCTTCACTTTCGTCATTTTCGTCATTCAAATTGGGGTTATCTGAAATGACCTCATTATACTGTCAGTGCAAGACTGTGTATGATGCAAATTTTTAGTATATTATTAATTTAATAATTTAATGTTATTTTATGCTTTTATTGCTATCGTTGGCTTGTATTAGTTTATATGAACTATTGAAATATTTTTAACCAACGTTAAATAAAGAAAGAAATAAATAAAATACATTCGAATTCGCTGGCATGGCTGGGTTTACACTTCAAGAAAGTTTTCTGATGAACGATTAACCATTAAGATTAACAATATTTTCCCTTTCCGTTAAACAAAATCTTTAGAAACAAGAATTGAGTCCATGAAAAAACGGTAATTTGTCCCTGGGGATCAGAAGAAGGGTTCCGCTTATCGAATGTTCCAGTTATCCAGGGTTTCACTTACCCGAAGGGTTTGTTAATCTAAAACCAAGGGATCGACGTAATTGGTTCCGCTTACCGAAAGTTCCACTTATCCGGGGTTCGACTTATCGGGATTCGACTGTATTACAAAAATATCGAATTTCCTTATTTTTTACGGCATGTATGTTTTTCAGGGGGTTCGTAATTAAACATTAATTCGTTCATTTTTGGTGGTATTACTATTATGTGCGGTGTCGTTTGCATTTGTAGAAATGCTTGTAATATCACCTATATATTCCAAGTAGATGGTAAACTGATTTGTTTCTTTAGCGTATACATGGTCATGTTTTGTACCAGCAGGAGTTGTGCGTATCATTAGTGCGAGCTCATATGCACTTAGACCATCTCCTTGAGGTATACCTGTGTTTGTTTTAAAGTTGCTACTTAAGGACTTACCACATCTTACTTGAAGCTCTGTATTAAGCTTGAACTGGATCATATGTAGTTCATCTTTATTAATGACATTAGATAGCTCATTCAGTAGGTTATTACGATTTACGCCAAGGAATCGCAACGCCACAGGTGAAAAAATGTTACTTGCAGATGACAAATAAAATTTCCACTCTGCCTAGTTATGGCATGTCTCCAATTTTCACGTTTACCTAGTACCTCAAAAGTTAGGTTCAGTTGCACGAAAAATGAGAAGTTCGGTAAAATACGAAAAAGTAGCCTTTCTGCATGTTTTTCGGACGATTTTATTCTCCTTAGTTACCATAACATTGACCGTTTCGACCTATTCCCAACAGATTTTTGGATGTTTACAGAGTTTTTTAGCTCATCGATGACGTATAGAATCAACACCAAATAGTTGGTTTTCGTCTAAGTAATGGGTAAGTGGTGGTACTTGGTAAACACGTCATTTGTCGGACTTATCTTAGCAACGACGGAAAAATTTCCGACCAAAAGCCTTGGAAAAATTTAAACAAAAACGGAAATAATTGATGACGAAGGAGATTTCATAGCGCAGAAATGAAATAATCGGAGACATGCCATAACTGTTCTAAGTATGCACTAACATTACAAGAAACACACACAAAAGGGTATGGAACTTTAACACTAACATCAAGCAACAATAAACCGTAATTTTATACTACTCAAGACACAAAGCAGTGGCGGATCTAGCCCTAGCCAGAGCAACATGGTGAAGACGTTTTAATTCTTAATAGCTTTTTGTATGATGATGGGTCTTTAGAGACCATCATCATACAAAAGCAATTAAAATCAATTAGCTTGAGTCTCCATTCTTCTGCTGTGACTAAGTAAAAGCATACTCTGAGTCCGCCGCTACAAAGATAAATTATAAAGATAAGTTACATAAGGGACCGTCTCCAAAATTCGTATCGTAATACGGACCATTTTTATCACAGAAGTAATGTTTTTAAGTATGCCCCAAAACACTCCTTCTGTATGAAAATTGATATGAATTTCCTTACAAATTTTATGGACGGTGATAAGTGATAGGACTAGGAGTGATTCTACCATCAACAAATCATTTTATACACAACTTCAGAACATCGTGAAAAAAACATAGTAAGAGATATATAATGGCGGGTTTTGGCGCACCTTTACGAACCCCCCTTAAACTAAGCCTCAAAACACTACCTTTCTAGCGCACTCATTGATTTCTAGCGCACTTACTCACATTTCATCGATTTCTGGCGCATGTCATAAATAAGGGAAATCCCCTTACTCACATTTTATTGATTTCTAGCGCATGCTTTAAATAAGGGAAATCCCCTTACTCACTTTTATCATGATTGTTACGGTTGACTGCACATGCCCGGGCATGTCCAACTCATTTTTGATATATCTTAAAATATGATTAAGGGTAACTGCGCTAGAATTATATGGTAACCATGGCAACTGCGCTAGAATTCAAAATTTTGACCGCTTCGAAATCTTGATTTTTTCTAAAGAGAAATGAATTACTTTAGAAATACAATTACAAAATTATACAATGCGTTATCAGCACCGGTAGCGGCAACACGTGATGCACTCGCAGAAAGACAAAGTGCCCGTGAAACCACTGCTTTACTATATAATAAAATTAAAAAAAAAATAGGATACGGAGAAACACTAAAGGATGTTGTGGAACATCAGGCTGAAGAGCAACACCCTGAGCATGATGAAGACGAGATCGTATTGCCAGAAGATATCGATCTCACACCCGAAGAGCACGAGATAGCTATGAATAGAGCATACAAGAGCTTTCGATCACCTGGCTTACCGAAAGCACACATCGATACATACATAAAAAGGGTGACCCCATATATAAAAACACTCATTCAAGATCAGCTTATAGAGCTCTATTCTGCAAAGATTCAATTGCACATGTGGATTATGTGGAAGAAGCCAGTTAAAGTGCTCATAGAGCTAAATCCTACAGAATTAGAAGAAGTTAAAGATCTACCCGGTGTTGCTGCTGGTCTACCTGGTGATGCTGCTGAATTTATCATGATAGATAAACCATTTAACAGTTTGATGACAGAGGTATTTGCAGGAAGTGATATAGATGAGATTTTGCGTGTTATGTTTGCACACATCAAAACACAAACTGAGCATCCCGCACTGCCAGAGAGTGGCTTTACAATAGATCATATCATGCATTTAGACATCGATTTTCATAAGCTAGTTTTGACAAGAGG